>JAEQBH010008373.1:0-196486 GCA_016808115.1 Tetrastigma voinierianum
GAGTGGGAAAGGTAAAGTATTATTTCATTTTTCTATTCTTATGACCCTCTCATGTACTTAATCCTTAGATATTCTTCCACTCTCTTTGGGGTGATTACTTGCTCTGTTGTACCATGATTTTCATTTTTTCTTGTTTCTATACATGGTGCGGAAGGGCACCTTCATTGAATGCAGGTTAGTATAGGGTATAGGTGGGTCTTTAACACCCTAGGGGACTATAGTGTATGGTCACATAATTAAAGGATTGATTTATTAGCGGGGTATCTTCTTCTTGCTGGAAACTGTCTTCATCGCCCAGTCTAGGATCTTGGCATTGCTCTTTGTAAGTTCTCGTTATCTCATAGCTAGAGATTCCAGGAGTGTCCTGTTATTTTTCATCTCATAGCTCATCATGTGAAAACTCTGTTTGCAGTGTCCTAGACTGTTTATGCAGTCGTTATCTCTTGAGTCCATGCTTACCTTCAGGGCATTGTCTCTATCTCTCAAGATTGTTCTCCACTTTGCGTCCCTTTTCTCTATTTCTATCTTCCACTCTTCATCTATTTTCTTCAGTGAATCCTCTAAATTCTGGTCCATTCTTCTTAGCTCTACATCAAAATACTCATCCTTGAGCTGAAGTTGTATCTTTAGTTGATTGTCTTTTTCCTTTATTTCATGTCGCATAGACATCAGCAATTCTATCAATCACAGCCTTGATTGAGTTACGCCATAATTTTCAACTTGTTCATGTTTGGTTGTCTTTAGCTGCGAGGGTGCTGGGAATTGGCTTTGACTCCTCACGAGCTTAAGTTTATGATGGACATTGGTTTTCCCACTGTTCTAGCTCAATGCACCCTTCATTCCCTTTTTCTTCTTTTGTTTCTTTTTCCTTGCCCTTCCCTCTGTTCTTTGGTCCTTTAGTTATA
Source organism: Tetrastigma voinierianum (assembly GCA_016808115.1). NCBI lineage: Eukaryota > Viridiplantae > Streptophyta > Magnoliopsida > Vitales > Vitaceae > Tetrastigma > Tetrastigma voinierianum. Next base: position 906 of record JAEQBH010008373.1, read on the forward strand.
CCAATTAGGGTCAGAGGGAGGCTTTCAGGATCATTCCTAGATCCCCGTTTCTTCTTCTCCCCACTCGGATCTTGAATCATTGACTATGTTGGGTGTGGAATCATCCCCCTGCATTTGCTCTAGGAGTTACCCAAGATAAATTTTTCTATAATTTTTCTACATTTATCTTGTAACCCTTTAACAATGCGTAGAGGAGGATTGCTTCCTCTCTTCTCCATTGTCTTAAATGCTTAGAAATAAGGCAGGGGCCCGATAAAGTAGAACCATACCTTGGCTTCTTTGGTCAGGTCTCCTCTGGCAATGGATTTAAAAGGGGTTTTCCTTATCCCCTTCCATTTTCCTTTTCCAGTCGTGAGTAGGTCTACTATTTTCTATTGTTCTGGTTCCTTGAGTTGTTTCTTGAACTTAGAACCATCATTTTCACCTCGGTCATGAATAGTTTATTTTCATCTCACGAACTCTGCCCTTGACCTCTAACATATACTTTTCCTTCTTTTCTAACATATTAGCAAAAATTCTTTCACAAAGATGCATAACGGGTTCTCTGTGTTCTGATAGCCCATCATCCTCCTTTTCGGCATTTTAGCAAAGGAGAGATAAATTTTGAACCCTCTTTACGTGATGAAACCTCTGTCTTTGAACTTCCTTCCATTAGAGGCTCTTCTTTTAAAAATAAAGCTCTTTGCTTTTTCTTTCATACATTCTACTCACGGCTTCATTAGCTCCCCTTTTCTTTTCTTGACTCTTCTCCTTCTCCTACATTGGCACTGTTTTTTATCTTCTGTCCCTCGACTTACCTGGCCTTCATAAGAACCTTGTTCTGTTTCATTTTCAAGCTCGGTATACTCTTCCAAGAGTTCGTTGAGGAGCGGGGTGAGTAGTAGAGTCGGATATGGTAAGTCGGGCTTCGGGCTCTAGGGTTTAAGAGATGAGAATCTTGGAAATTTGGTGAAGTTGAGAAGGTTGAGTTTATGAGAAAGGTGGCTCTTCGAGTTTGAAAAATTTCTATTTATAAGCCCATTGGTTGATCTTGCTCTTCATTTGATGTCACGGCGTATTGCCTGGGTTTGCTTTATCATTAATGCTCTGTCGCGACAAGTAAAAATAGTTGTCGCGACATAATTTTAGAGACAAAGTCGTTCTATTGTGTCACGACACAAAAAAATAAGTTGCGCCATTTTCTTTTGTAATCTTTTAAATTTATGTCGCGACATTGGAGAATTGTGTTGCGACATAAACTTCCCTTTCAATTTGCTTCCTAATTCAAGTGTGTCACGACACAGAAAAAGTGTGTTGCGACATTAATCAAAGTTTTCTAAATTTTTATCTTTCTCTTTCTTCTCTCATAAAACATTCAAGGCAGTATACAACCACTCTTACTCAATTGAACATAAGTATGAACACTTATTCAAACTGTCAAACTTCTTGATTCATACATGAAAAACTCTTCTGTTCTTAATTCAATATTTCTTTCTTTGATTTTCAGAATATATTTTTATTCAAACATGCTAACATTCCAAAACTTCAGATATGCATTGTCATTAAATATAGGTTTAGGGAATTAGAATTACTCCCCCTTGTGGTCATTTTCTACATTTTCTTTTTTGATACAATGTGCTTCTTAATAAGGATCTTCTTGAATTGTTGCTGATTTATGCGAAAATCAACAACAACGACATAAAACTATAACAAATTAACTAAAACTTCAAATGCCTAAATTCTCTTGAATCGATCAAACTATTTAAAACTTAAAATTAAAAATTCTGCTTGGGTTGCCTCAGCCTTTCGGTTGTGTCCTTAGCTAGACTTAGCTACAAAGTGTGAGTTCAGTAATTCTCTTTATTTGCTCTCTAGTATATGAGTTATTCTTCATTAAACCGATTTCTAGGCATGCTGTCCTACACCTTCTTGCTTCTTGCAATTCATCATTGCCTCTCTCGATGTAGTTGATGTGAGATCTTTTAGTTGATCTCGGTACTCTTAGAAATGCATTTACGGATTAACTGCAAGGATAAGGTGACTACTTACTTAGTCTCAAATTTCTCCATTGACATTGGTATTTGTTTGGCTCACGATTGTGTTTGCTTGAAATTTTCAAGGTGAGAAAATCCCTTTTCATCTGATTCAAATCCTCTTTGTTTTGACATGAAATGAAGCTGAATCTTAGTTGAATCCTTTTCGACCTTGACCTCTCCTCTATTTTCCCTCATTCTCTTTATTGTTCTTGCTTGGAACTTGGGCTAAGCATGAGCTTGTTGTAGTAATTACGTCGGGGTTGAGTGCCTGTTGTGCTCCACCATATGAAAAGTTTTCATAGTTCTCGACGGTATGTATAGTGTGTTGTGAGTTGGGGTTAGGCAGAGTGATAACTTCTTTGCTCGCTCCTTGGCCTCCTCGAAACTAGTAGAGGCTTTTCTCAGCTAGTTCCTCAACACTTCTTTTATTTCTTTCCTCTCTTGCTCCCTTCGTAATCGGTGTGTGCATTCTTCTTTCACATTCCCAGTTTGTTCATCTGCTTGCATCCGGCTTTACTTACATGGCGTCATTCTATCCAAACGATAAGACCATTTCCCTTTCTATCTGATCTTGCTCCCTGACTTAGGATCGGAGCATATAGTTACATTTATTTAGGTCTTCAATCAGTTCCCTTGCCTCTCTGCACTTCTTTTTAAAACTCTGAGATGCATGTCAATTATACCCTTAGAGCATAATTCATGGCATGATATAGAAAATATCCACATATGAGTTATCGAGATCATTACATGCATAGGGGCATCTTTTGAGTAGTCTTTTGAACTGTCAGTACAGTAGAGACTCTAATCCTCCTTGGCACGAAAACTGATTAGTTCTCTCTCTTATCTCTGTGGTGAGAAATTTGGAGGAAAAAATCTACTCATGTATGCCTCCACCGATTCTTCCATTGTGTTCAGAATCCATTGTGATGAATTGAACCAAGGTCTTGCTATGTCTCTCAGTAGAAAATGGAATAGTTGAGCTTGATTACATCTGGTCTCACTCCATTCATCTTAGTTGTGTTGCCATCCTCGTGAATCTCCCAGTGCTCATTGGGGATCTTTAGAAGGTGAGTACGTGAATTGATGTTCTTACCATAATAATCGAAAGGCGGCTGCTTCAAAGTGTTTGCTTGATGAGTTGTCTCACGGTGAGTACTCCTCTTAGATAATAGGCCTCGAAAATTCCTCCATAGTGTTAGGCCTTTAAGGTCTCTCTACTTCTTCTTCTTATTTTGGAATGGCCTGCAATCTTTCTCTTCGATTTGCCATATTTCTGGATTACCTTGCTACATTTATTCTTTTCGGATTTTGCGAGTTCTCTCAATTTTAGTGTCCGGAGGCAACCGAGGTTTGTATGGTCTTCTGTGCGCTTTAAATTCTTCTTGAAAAAAGAAACACATTGAGATCAAATGGATTCAGTGAAATAAAAAATTATATATTTGTTTAGGCTTCCAAAAATATCAGTGGCTTAATTCAACCACTGCTATTAAAACTGTTTTTGTTGTTTTTCTGAAATTTTTGTAAAACAAAGAAAAAAAATGTCCAAATTAGCATTTCTCTCTTTTGTTTGAATATTGATTTTTAAATTCCTTCGATCCTCGACAACAACGCCAAAAACTTGTTGACCATTTTTTTTATAGGGATCAAATTTACGCTGCATTTACGAAAATTGTGCTAGTCCCACAGAGTAAAGGCATCAAAACTTGTTGACGAAAATATAACATGTATGCATAATAAAAAGTGATTTGTCATTGAATTCATTGAAAGATTTAGTTTGGTCAAAATGTTTTAAATCTATGGTCGTACAAGTAATAAAAGTGGACTATAAGTCGGATATCATTCCCACGAGAGATAAAGAATTTAAAAAAGTTGGCTACAACTACTCAAGTTCCACACTATTTGAACTTCCTTTTCATATAATTTTCAGTAACCTAACTAGAATTCTACTGTTTAAATTTCTACATCTATAACAAAAGGAAAATTTAAAATCTTAGACCTAATTGGACTGAACCAAATTATTTCTGGAAGTAGACACTGGGATTTCACTACTGTGAAATAATCAATTCCTGCAACATAATCTAATTCTATTCTTTCATTGATTGGAATTTGAAAATGTCAAGAGGTAAGGTAGTATAGTTTGGATCTCTCCCTTAACCATACATTTCACTAATTAGAGAGTCATGTTCATTCCTGAAACATGTATCTAACCAATTACTTGTAATCGATTTTCTTTGTAGATTTGGGTATTTTCTTTTCAATACTTCATACCCATTTCCTCTTTGCAGTTTACTTGCTTCCCGAAATGAGGCATTTTCAGATCTCTACAAGATGAGTGATGTCTCATCCTTGAGATCTTAAGAGTTCTCTCTTTCCTTGATTAGATCTAAGCTAACATAGGATGAATCTTTCCTCAGAACCCGAGGAGAAATCTACAAATTAATTAAGTGATGATCCCTAAACTAATTCTCAAACCATGAGTAAATTGATGATTTATCTAATAATCTTTCAGAGCTCAATAGTTCTTGATAATAGTCTAGCATACCCACAAGTAATGCATCCATGCTCGGGAATCTCCAACTGTATCACTCGAAGGGCCTCCACGGAAATCGGGGAGGCAGACAAACGATTCTTAATTGGGTATAAGTTACTAATGTTGGGAACGATTCATTTCATGAACAGGACCATTCAAATAAATTTGAATTTCTCAATCTAAGAAATCTCCATCTAATTATGCAGGAAAGACCATAACTAACATCAGATCACGAGAAGTTGGAGTTCCAGAAAAAAATTGAATAAGTATTAACCTTTGAAATATTGATCAGAAATTTCCCGATACAGCGCCAGTCATGAAAAATAAATTCCGACTTTTATCTGGACTTTATTAAATTCAAGCGATGTCGAATTGATCTTCATGAAAATAGCTCAACGAAACTTACGAACAATTCAACATTTCCGATCCGATGCAAAAAAATTGAAATCCTACACTAATTACGATAAACGTAAAGAAAATAAGAAAATATAATCTGAAAAAAGAGTCCTCGGCTCACTAGATGCTGCGGTTTTATTGCATTGTTTGTATAACTCCTCGAATGTTTCTATTTATAGAGGCCCGAAGTTTTGACATAAATTCGAGGCTACATTGTGGATTCGAAAGTCGGCTTTGGATTGCATTCTTGGTTGCGACACGAAAGTGTTATCACGCGGCCAGAACTTTGTGTTCTTCATTCGCGAATCTTTTGTTTGCAGCATGCAACATTCTATTCGTTATTGTTGTTGTTTTGACATGTTTTATTTTATCGCGACAAAGTTTCCTCACATACTTGGCGGTCTTTCTTTGGCTCTTTAACACTTTATCTGCAAGGTGCATGCGTTTATGTCCATTCTATGTACTTAACATTCTCATGTGTTCTTGGGAACAATTATGTGTGACGTGGCAATTGTGTTGCGACATCTTTTCTATACAACTTCTTTCAAATTGTGTCGCGACCCTGTTTCTATGTCGTGGCCGATTACATTAGTTCTTGTTACCATGATGTTTCTTGTATTGATAGCATTCCAGTTTCTATGTCACGACAGAGTCTTGTCTCCACTTAACCTGATTTTTTGTTGTAGCTTCATTTTTATATTGCGACATAGTCTATTGGTGTTGTACATGTTTTACGTCAGCGACTGGATTTTTATGTAGCGTAGACTTTTACCTTGACTCATCTTTGTGTCGCGACCCGGAGTTACGTGGCCAGCGACAAGACTTCTCTTCATTGTCGTTGGAATCTTTGTTGCCGAGATGGAAAAGTTTGTCGTGACTGGTTGCCTGTGTTCGGCTTATTTATGTGTCGAGACCTTATCTCTGTCGCGACATCAAAACTATAACCCGGCAGTATGTACGCCCAACATTGAACTCTTTGTTCTTGATGAGTCCAATTTACTAAGTTAGCATCCTTATCGTGACTTTGTTTTCTCTGCTTCGGGACCCGGAAACTTTGTCTTTTTAGTGTTAAGGCATTCATTTACCTTCATGACGAACTTCTTCATACATTGTCTCGACAGAGACTTCGAGTTGCGATAATCGATTAATCAGCGATAGGAGATTTTATGTCGCGTCATAGATTATGTCTTCTATTTTTCCTCGTGTCGCAACATAAACTAATCTGTCATAGTATTCTTCCTGTATTGATCTTTAATTTCTTGTCTCGACCACAGAAGGATACCGCTGCCATGACGGAGCTCTACCTTTCTTCCTTTTTCTAGTGTCCTGGCGGGAGCTTTTATGTCACGCGGCGGGTCCCTCTGGTTTTGACATCCAGCATAAGAAACCTTGTCGCAACATTATTTCTCTTTGTCTTAGTTGACTTGTTACATTCTTCTAATGTTATGTCGTGACATGCTGTCTTATGTCGCAACATAGCTCTTCTTCTATATTCATTCCTTTGTGTTGCAACAGAAAAAAGATTGTAGTGACAGAGATTTCATATTACCTTTCTTGAGCGTTTTTCGACACACGAACTTCTGTCGTGGCAGGCCCGCTGATTGATCTTTTCTCTTTCTTACTTAGAATTTTCTTCTTTTTAAGTGAAGCACACCAAAACAGAAAGTTGGTGAATAGTAATCCATAATTTGGCATTAAAACTAATATGAATATACTAAAAAATAAACTAGAAAAGTGGATTAAAAATATATGAGTTTAAGGCTCATCACGATACATCTTTGTGTGTACTGAAGCGAGGCCAAGGCTCCCAAATGCGATATCACGACCTTAGTAGTCAAAGGCACAGGCGAGAATCTCATCATCCTCTCTTTGAATCTCCTCTCTAGTAACTGTACCAGCAAGTGGTCTATCCACGGGGGGAGGATGTGCTACCCTCCCACTCCGTGTGACTATTTGAACATCTTTGTGAGTGAGCCCATATCCCTCAGGGAGCAATATGAATGATGTCATAGGCGGCACATGTTGTAAATATACTAGTAAGAGTGCGGGCTACTAAGGAATCTCATATGGGGTCAGCTTTAAATGGCTTGAGGTCGTTGGTCGAATGTATATCCAAAATGCGGAGTCTTCATAAGGCGATCGCGAGCCTTTCCATCCCTGTCCAGAGTGGTAAATATGTCTCTCTCTGTAACCGATCAAATGGATTCCCCCCCAGGGAGTAGAGTCACGGCTAGTGTCATGAGTGGGGAGCGGATCTGTGGCCACTGTGGGTCGTTCTTAATAAACCAAACCCTGATCTATAAAATCTTGAAAGGTGTGTCTCAATGTTGTACATCTGTCCGTGTCATGACCTACCCCTTAGTGGTAGGCACAATGAAGATCTACCCTGAATCCTGGTGGGGCCAGTTGTGGTGGTGGTAGGGGTGGTAATGTGATAATCGGTCCCCCCTCAACTAATCTCTGAAATGCTTGGCTCAATCGCATCCCTAGCTATGTGAATTGTCTAGTAGGCCTCGGCGGAGGTAGTACTTTATACTGATGGAACTGTATGGGTGGCCTTGAGGGTTCCTGTGTAGCATATACCGCCGCGGGCAGCTGGAATGCAGAAAGCTCACACCTAGTAGGTGGACGGCTCAGACTGACATAAGCCAGGACATCCGATAAGAAGTATCTAACACACTGGGAATGGAGGGCGACACGAGTACCTGTGTCTTGTCATGCCAATATACCAACATCTGATGGCTTGCCCTCTTAATCCCGGTTCTTCCCTTAAGTTTGAAATGAAGAATCTACCAAACATCCGACATGCCATGTAGGGTCCGTACTCACGAACCAAAGTCTGCCTCGCGGAAAGCTTATGAGATGTCTAGCATAGCGGGGCTAAAGACTACGCATAATCATATTGATTTGATCGCACTATGAGGGTCTATCAATAATATGTGCTATCCTCTCCTCCAGAGGGAGATGAAGGAGGTAAATGTCTCATCCGACCTTCAGATGAGGGCTTTAACTCTCCGGATACATCAACTACATTATTAAAGGAATACTGTCTGAGAAACTCCTGTGCCAGATCAATCCATGTCTGGCGTCGTGAGGGGTCCAATGAAGCAAACTACCGCTGGGTAGCACCGCTTAGGGATAGAGAGAACACGATCATCATGTCTGCCTAACCCTATGCCCGTGCATAATAATTACAACTCAGAAGAATACGGGGCACCCGATCCCTCAGATTCTCAATGTCTAGCATGAAGAACTCAATAGGCAAGGTTGCCACTGGTAAGTCATCATATCCATCCTAACTCATAACCTCATTAGAAACCCATAATGATCTCATCCTCTACTCAATCCTATCAATACGGGCTTGGGTATCATCCACACAACTCACGCAGTGCCACTAACAGAGCGCGTAGCCTCATTCGATCCCTACAAAAATGCCCTCGCTCGGGAGCCGATCAACTGGTGGTGGTGGTGGTGGTGGGGCTCAGCTGACAGAGTCATGCAGGTACCTCCCTAATCATATTGGTGGGGCCCAGTCCACAACTCTCCGACCAACCTAAAATAGCATTTTTAAGTGATGCAATGGTATATGTAATCTAAGCCAATCGGGCCGACAAGAGTACCAGGAGTCCATGTCTCTAAGGATCCGATGACCGGCCGAACCGACCGTGTGGACTGATCCTCTAACAAGCATGCTTGACCCTAGTCCATGCTCGAGAACCCAGGGTCCTGCTCCAATCAATAACTTGGCCAAAAGGAAAAGGGGCATGTCAATCCCCGTGACTACTAATCCTGAAATCACTCCACTAATGTAATCCCATAACTAAATCCTCCGAGGGAATGAACTAACATGTGATGCTTAAAGCTAAACCGATACATGGATCCATGTATAGGAGCAAGATTCTGACATGGCAATATCTTAGGGGTAAGGTGGCTTCAAAGGAAATAAAGGGCAAAAGCAAGTCATAAAAGTTGGATGACCGTACCAATAAGAGGATACGCAACCTAAGGTCCTAAATAACACACTAGCCATGTATGTATCCATAAAATCAAACTTAGGGCTATACAGGTCTTCTTTGCTCAGATAATCATCTTCTCCATGGTGCTCCCAAACACTGATATAGCCCTTTTTCTATACTCTATTCCAAACACCTAGCTTGGTCGAAGGCAAACAATTGGGAATGACTAAAAAAAAAAAAAAACTAAAGAAACCAATGAAGAATAGTTGATCAAGACTAGTGATCCAGATATAAAGGAATACACACGCATCCCACAAAGACAAGTGGCAAACAGTCATGCAGGAGAAAGGGCAGTCATGCACGAAGAGATAGCCTACCACGTAATCTACACACAAAAATAACGACCCATGCCAATAAGAATCACACAGCTAGGTATCAAAATCAATGAGTGATCATGCTATATTCAAACAAGTGAACATACACACATCAACAAACCACAAGTGCAATACAAATACTAATTAAGTAGGTGATATCATTTGTCATCCGTATAGCCTAAGAGTCTACTGATCAATGAACAATGTGCTCCAATATACCCAGCTCAAGTTCAAGCTTAATCCTCTTATGAAACCAGAGATTCTAGGTTAGATCCCATGCGGAGTCGCTTAATTTGTGGACCCTACTGATCCATGGGCCGACAATTCCACTCATTTTAAATGAAAAAAGAAAATAAATGTTGGTGTTTTCTAGTTTTGGAAAACTGCCCCCGTGGAGAAACGGTTTTATTTCTTTGAGTCACCACTTACTTTTTATTTTTATTTTATTAAAAGGAAAATTAAGCAAGAACAAAAACCCCTAATGACTCCAGTCAGGAAGAAATGGTCTGCAAAACATGAGTTGTCGGGGGATTAGGTTACTTATTGGGAAGGTACCTCATGTGAGGTAGCACCCTTCTAAGTCTAGAACTTAGTCTCTACTAATGAATCGGGGCACACGGGAGCATATAGTCAAATATTCGTTAATCACCTAGGCTGTATTAAGACATGTGAATTTATAATCCTAGGTGGCATCCAACATACATTTAAACTCAACAAATTATAACCAAAGGCACATACTTGTGGTAATTAGCCATGTGCTACATAAGCAGTTTGTCAATCGTGCTTGGCAAACAAGCATCAAGTATTCGCATGAATTCCATTATCCAACATCAAAGCACATACCTGTGGTACCTAGCCATGCGCTGTATGAGAAGGTTAGTCACATATTTCAAGCATACAACAATCCCGCAAAAATTAAATATAAAGCAAGGAAACCATGAGAAAACTGTGAAATTGCATCTCGTTTACTATCACGTTTACACCACCTCAGAGCTATAAACCATGCCAATTCATCACAAAGAATCAACCTCCACAATATATTACTAACCACCGGTGTTCAACTAACCACCTTTGACCAAGATAGCCCATAATTTATGAATCCAAAACCCGACCCACATTAACCTGACATTTAAGACCCTAAACAAAGTCAACACTGACCGAACGATTGGCTTGAATCACAAAGGCTATGGCTCCAATCTGCACTGATCAAAGTTACCCATGAAAAACCTGATGAATCGGTTCCCAACCTATCTGAGCCGCTGAGAATTTGAAAGTCCCCAAAGAATAAGGAATCCAACAAAAAAATGGCGACATGATCTCCAAGTCTAGACGAAAGGAGAACCCGACCGAACAAGGCCAAGTAACCAAAACAGTGGCTGCCACCAAGCCACACACCCCATCCTATAAAATGAAGACCATGGAACCCATTAACCTGGCGCACGCAGCCACCCTAAGCTCAAGAAAGCCTGTTGAAAATTTGGTCACACGGACATCCACATGCGGTCACTTAAATTCCCAAGAACCAAGCTGAAATTCAACTACCTATGTCTCCTACCTACAACTACTTAAATCTTATGGAACAAACTAAAATTTCAACCACTTATAGCCTATGAATTCAGCCGAAAATCAGCCACTTAAAGTGCCCCAATGCAGCTACTAGAATCACTAAGAAGCAAATCGAAATTTCAACCACATGGAACCTCTACATGCAGGCACAAGACCTGGGGTTTAAGCCTAGATTATTGATGGGTAGCCCCAAATTAAAAAAAAAAAAAACAGAGAAGGTCATGGATACCCTTTCTCAATACCAAGCAAAGGAGGTTTCAAGAAAAACCAAGTGGTAGAAATGCCCATACCAATATAGCCAACTGAATCTAGTATCTATGAAGGTCCTCAATCCAAAGCTATAAGGTCATAAGAATCCTTTCCTTGACAATCAGGAGGTCATAATGACCCTCAACCAAAACCACAAAATCCACGAAGGCAAGTGACTTTATAATCCACACATCAAAAAGCAATCACTCCCATTCCTTATCGAAAACCAACCCAAAATGAGACATCCATAGAAAACATAAAAATGAAAACATGCAACAATTACATATCAAGAGCATCCAAAAGTGATCAAGTAAAAACAAGTAGGGAGAATCATGAACAAGATAGATCACTCTTTATGCCACAAAAATTAAAGGAGAAAAACAAATAATCCAAAAGGGCATGCTCAGAACTCCCTCCTGTGACGAGCATGGTCGGTGATAGCTCAAAGGTGGAAAAGAATATAAACCTGAGCTCCATTCATGAAAATACCAATGACAAGGTAACCTAACACCGTTAGCAAAGAAACTAGAGTGAGGACAACAAATCAAATTCCTATTTCTTAAAGGAAAACTCAAAACAGAGCCATGCCATTCTAAATCAATGTAGGGAGAAACATATCAACCAACTATGAACCGAGAAATATATCAAAAGGAAGAAAAGAGGAACAATAACAAATCCTCAAACACTCCTTATTTGAAACAGCCATAGAAGTTTCAACATGTCTCTTAAATAGAGAAGAAAATCTAAAAGGAAAGGAATGAGATACAAGAATTAGTGCTTACTCGTGATTATCCTCCCTAGAAATTTTCAAGCCAAGACCGCCTTCCTTCTATTTGCCTTAGCACACAGAGGCTCACAAGTTGAACCTCGCTCCAAATATCCAACCAAAAACAAATCCACAAACAGAGTCTTCCCTTTTACTCTCTGAAAAGACTCCAAGAAGTCCTCACCTATTAAGAGCTCCTTACTCCCTTCTCTCGCTTCACTTCCACGCGCACCCGTAACTTCGATGCTCAAAACCTTCTCCACCCTCCGCTCCATTTCCCCACCAAACTTGACAAAGCCCCTCTAAAAATGCAAAGGAAAAGGTCACCCTTTTCTTTCACTTTCTGGATTTATATATCAGAACCCTTGCTCCTCCCACTTCCACTTTCGTTTTTTCCTCATTCAATTTTGGAAAATCCCCCCATCAACCTTGAAAACCGGCTCCATAAACACTTCACATAGTCACGAGGTGAGCTACTCTCTCCACATCTACTTCCTTGCTTCATCACTAAGAATCCATATGGATTCATGGTAGGCTGCAAGGAACCCAAACCAAGGCCCAAAATGAACCCAAAATATTTCCCAAGACCTATATGAGGCTTATGGGCCCGAACCATGTAGGATTTGGGCTCCAAGATCACCAAAATCAATGCTCTATACAAGTTGGCCTGATGAATTGGCTGAACCGGTTTCCAACCGGTTGAGCCTAGTTGAGAAAAAAATTGACATTTTGACATAATATTTCTTGAAGAATAAGGAGTCCAAAAAAAAAAAAAACAACGCACGATTCCAACGACGAGAAATATGCTCAAACAAACCTGCGTTTCGAAAATGAACCATGCACCGATGACTTCCAGTTGAACTAAAATCTTTGGGAGGCCTCCTTTCTTCCCTATAGCATGATGTGAACAACTAGGGAATTGGCCAAGAAGGCACTCCAAAATGAACCACACACTCGCACTACATTGATCCATAGACGAAACCACACAAGGCTTAAAACCGATTAAGCCCAAAAGGTGGTCACGACCATGCCATACGAAAAATTGGTGCAAGTGACACCCTTAAGATAAATGCAAGTGTCGAGACAAAATTGAGGGTCCACAAACATGCCCCTCTTTAGTAGAGTGAATGAATGAATGATTCAAGTACGTAGTGCACGAACGGGTGAATGAATGAAATGAACTTAGTGAAGAACCCATGACCAACATTTTGTCCCCGCACAACCATGCATGCTAAGTGATTAGTACCCAAAAGTGCCATTTCGAGTCCTATTTAAGATAGGTTCCAGTGCTTTTGCGCACTAATCATATTAATTAAGCCAATAGACATGTGCAGGTCTATTTAGTACTACTGATTTTGTTTCGAGGTTGTTTTTGGCGCTTTGCGTTTCGGGGAACATCACCCATCATTTCAAGCTTACCAGACGGCGGTCGCTTTACGCCAAGTTCGTATGAATTTTTGGCGATCGTGATCGCCGAGTCAAGAAATGTCAAGTGGAACCGAAGAAATGGAGGCCGAACTCGATGCATGTTAAATGGAAAGAGCAGGATTTTCTACGGCATAGCCGAAAATTTCAGAACCATAGCAAAAATTCGCTAGTCTCGTGAAATTTCGCTATCATAGCTTAAATTGTTGATGCACAGCGAAAATTTGAATTTTCGCTTATGCCTTAGATTAGCTATGATAGCTAAAATCACTATGCATAGCGAACTTGGTTGCTCCTCTCATTTTGATCCAAACACTTCTGCTGTATAATTCCCATTTCATTCCCAATGAATCATATTTTTGGTATTTTGGTATTTCCCATCTCTCAGATGACTATATAAGCCCTCTATAACTTTTTGTAACCCTAACTTTGGCCATATCTAACGAATACACGCAGCCTTTTCATTTTAGGGTTACGCTTTTCTCTTTCTCTTTCTTTCTCATTTTCTCAATGCCAAACACACCTTTCGAGGATGACAACTCAAGGGATGCTCAAGTTAAGCCTCAAAACCTTGAAGAGGAGGGTTGCTAGGTTGGTTAATGGGGTCCCGCAGGTGTTCCTCTGCTTTAAATGAAACAGGTACTGCATTTAAGTGTTCCAAACTTTCCACACTAGGGTTTAATGTTATTTAATGTGTTTTCTGGCCAATACTTGTCATAGTTTTTGTGTGGTTCGTGTGGTTTAATGGTAGATACACTGACATTCTTTAGATGCCATTTACGAGCCACTGAAATTAGGTTAAATGATGTATTTTTCAAACTGGCCAGAAACATTAAAATGCTTAGTAAGTGCTTTGACCCAATATGAGTGTTTTAAGGGTTGGTTTTTATAGCTAAAACGTAGATCCGGCTTCGCTATGACTATATGTCATTTGCCCTAATACGAGGAAATAACCCGAGGACACCAATGCAACCTCATTTTATCAAGCTAGTGACCCAAGCCTTCAAGGTCTCCCTTTCACACCTCACTTCAAGCTATTTCAGTTAGCCTAGTGACAACACCCTCACTTTTTAATACAACCAAAAATCCAATGAAAGCCTCACCATTTTAATCATGATACGAATCATTTGTGGATGAAAATCATCCCGTGTTCGACCCTAGACCGCTATACTATGCAACTTGACTACTCGAAATAGAGGAAAATAGGAAACAAATTTTGTTGATTTCTGAATACCCTACTCGTGGCACGACCAAATAGCGCCAAGGTCGGGGATGGTGCCGTATCAACAGATGATGAGTTGATATGAACTTGTAATCCACATTACAAGTGTCTGATCTTGGACCCTCTTTTTGAATTTTGTTTGTTAGAACTTCAAGTTTTTTTTACTTAGTACTCACTGTTGGGTTGTTTTCATTTTTTTACAAATATTTTCTATTTCGTTAACATCGATCCTTTCGTGGCAAGCCTTGTTTCAGGTTCTCATTTGTCCCATTGTGTTACTGTGTTTATGCATCAATCGGGATAGAGGATATCGTAGATTGCAAAGAGTTGGTACACCAAACTTGAGCAAGGTCAGTGGAAATCAAGCAGTACAAGGATCAAATGGATCCTCTAATTCGAGGAACAAAGAAAGTCAAGAAGGCACTCCAGTTGAATCCAACAAAGATACAAGATCAACGAGGGACCACATACCACCTCCTAGAGGAGTGCTCCTTCCCGCATCATACCACTCCATCGAGGATGTAAAGCAGTTGAGACCTTATTCGTGCCCCCGCTTCCCACATTTCATGGTATGGGAGGAATGAAAATCCACTCACATCTCGGATTTCGAGAAGTAAGCATAACTTTAAGGAGGGTATAACCGGCATGGAATTGTTAAAGTTGAAGGCATCCTGCTTAACCTCAAGGACAAGCCAAAATATGGCCTGCAATTCATTGAGGCCGAGAACGATTAGAAATTGGGCCGATCTTCAAGCTGAAATTTTGAAGAAATTCTTCAGTACAACCAAGACCAATGGGGCTTAAGAGGCAGATCACACTTACTTCCTGCCTATGACAATGAGAAATTTTATCAGTGTTGGGAGAGGTTCATGGAGACCATCAATGCATGCCCACACCATGGTTTTGATACATGGATGCTAGTGAATCATTTTTATGATGGTATGTCTCCTGCCATGAAGCAACCGGCGAAACCATGTGTGGAGGTGACTGGAAAGCAAAAACCCGTGATGAAGCCACGACTTCTGAATTATGTGGTCGAAACTTCCAAGGCTCGGGATGAATCGAATCCGAGGAAGCCGAAGAATGAAGCCTTCACCCACCAAAGTGGAGGCATTTATGCACTTTCCGGATATGGAGATGAAAGCAAACCGACTACTTCTGAATCTCGGCTAAGTCAGAGGAGCCGAAATGAGAAATCAAGACGAAGTGCAAGGAAGGGGATCGAAATGGCCTGCATCTCACCCAATCCCATGGATTGTCGTCAATAGCCACCATGGGGAGCACCGGCCAAGAGCATGCCCATGGTACTGGGTCAAAATAAGCCACTACAAATGCTCCATGGCAACACCTATAAACCCCAATTGAGAAATCATCCAACCTTCCATAAAACCCAAACCCCCCGTACATGTCCTCTCCAGAGCACGTTGTTGTTGCCTCCACCTTCTTCTCCCCGCTGAAAGGTGCACTCGAATTCTAAGCAAAGTGGTAGGCACGTTTATTAAGAACAAAAGGTGTCGGGAATGTCTCGCACTAATCAGAAATTGAGGCGTAGGAGAGCTCACCAACAGAAATCGGGACAAAGATGCACTCCGAGATCGGTAGGTTGTCCAACCAAAGCAGCAGTGGTTCGAAAAAAGGAGATTTCCTTCCCGCATACAGCAAACCCGAAGGAGGCAGCGAAATAGCCCCCAATGATCCAAATGTAAGAATTGGATGGTGTCAAGGCAGTGGTGACTTCTGAGGGGAGTGGTAAAGAACTCGAGACCAACAGTCCCAAAGACCAAATTTAAGACAAATTCCCATGAGGTCGGGATCCACCAGAGGAAGAACAATCATGAAAAAGGGAAGAGGTGGCTTCACCCTCCATTCCCACAAAGGCCCGAAAAAAGAAAAAATCTGGCCAACTGCTGAAATTCTGTGAGGTATTACGACAAGTGAAAGTTAACATTCCTCTCCTTGACATGATCAAACAAGTCCCCACATATGCTAAATTTCTGAAGGACTTATGTACGGTAAAAAGAGGCTTCAATGTTAATAAAAAGGCCTTTTTGACTGAGCAAGTAAGTGCTATCATTGAGTGCAAGACTCCTGTGAAATATAAGGACCTGGGATGTCCTACAATCTCAGTTAATATTGGAGGCATTAGTGTAGAAAAAGCACTGTTAGACTTTGGAGCTAGTGTGAACCTACTGCCATATTCCATGTACAAGCAAACTTGGTTTAGAGAATCAAGCCCACTTCCATCACACCGGCCTCAGCCGATAGGTCCATTAAAATACTAAAGGGGACCATTGAGGATGTTTTGTCACAAGTGGACATTCTACTATCTAGTGGATTTCACAGATTTCTGATTACGTAGCCTAATAGAAGTGGGAGCCAATCATGTGCCTCCATCATATGAAGGCCATTATTGGCTACTAATGCCATAATAACCATGAATAATTATGTAACTACATTCAGGGAATATGACTTAACTCAATATCTTCCATTCGAGTAAAAGGCATATGCACCCAATGGAGGACGACTGTGGAAGAAGTCTCGTGACAATGTATACAATTCTGAAGAACAAAGCCAATGAGTAGCAAAGGTAAGATGTTAACCCTGAGTTCTCTCGAGTGCCTCAGGAGCAACAAGAACCTCAATGTACGCGGCCACGCAGTGGTGGCCGGAGAAAGAAAATAGAAATTCTACCTTCGTTGATCGGTGAACTGAAGGAACCTCACCAAGTGAGCTCAAACCCTACCAGCTTTTGAGTTAAAATATGCATTCCTAGAAGAAAAACAAAGTAATGTCCAACAGATATCATCACTCACACCACTTCAGGAGCACAACCTGCTGCACCTCCTCAAAAGGAACAAGCAAGCCTTGGGGTGGAGAATTTCTGATTTAAAAGACATAAACCCTAATCTGCACTCACCACATTTATTTAGAAGAAGAGTCTAAAGTCAAGTAGCAGCCACAAAGGAGGTTGAACTCAATCCAGGAGGTAGTTCAGACAAGTCCCGGGAATCACAAGTAAGTCGGTATCATTTACCCTATATCCAGCAAGACTGGGTAAGCCCAACTCAGGTAGTGCCCAAGAAATCAAGGGTGACCACTGTGGAAAATGAAAAGGGTCAAGAATTGTCTACTCGACTTATCACCGATTGGAGGGTATGCATGATTCATGTAAGGCTCAATGAAGTAACAAGAAGGATCACTTCCCACCGCCCCTTCTTCATTGATCACCTTCTTGAGATAGTTTCGACACCCATTCTATTGCTTTTTGATGGGTATTCGTGGTACTTTCGTGATAGAGATCGGGCACTTTAAGATCAAGAAAAGACTACCTTTATCATTCATTCGCACTTATGCTTACGGAGATGCTGCCTTGGTCTTTGCAACGCCCGCCACCTTCGTAGATGTATGCTTAGTATGTTTAGCGATATGGTGGAGCAGATAATGAAGTTACATGGATGACATCATCAGATATGGAAGTGGATTTGAAGAATGTCTAACTAATCTAAGCTATCCCGCAGAGGTGCATTGAAAAGAATCGTGCTTAATCGAGAAATGCCATTTTATGGTGAACCAAGGAATTGTATCGGGGCATGTTATTTCCAAAGTAGTGGAAATAGAAGTCGACAAGGCAAAATCGAATCCTATTTCCAAACCGCCGTCTCCAACAAATGTAAACGCTAGGCACTCGCCACGCGTGCTTTACGTGGCGATTCATCAAGGACTTTTCGAAGATTGCTAAGCCCCTTTATAAGCTGCTAGAGAAAGATGCTAAATTTGTTTGGGAAAGAGAATGTCAGGAGAGCTTTGAAGAGCTTGAGTCCCATTTGACCACCGGCAGACCACAAGACGAGCAATCGACCGCGCTACCTGAGGTGATGTGTGATGCAAGTGATCTCGCGATCGAGCAGTTCCCGCCAAAGAGAAGATGGGAAACCTCATGTAGTCTATTATGCAAGCAAACCTTGAACGAAGCTAACAGCAAACATCATCGTAGAAAGAACTGTCGCGTTATTCACGCCTTAGACAAATTTCGAGCATACTGGTCGGGTATGATATAAAGGTATTTTAGCAGATCATTCCACAAGTATCTCCTGACCAAGCAAAATGCGAAAGCAAGGCTCATCCGATGGGTTCTTCGCTCTGAAGAATTAACTTGCAAATTAATATTGTGTGGGGAATGTGCAGACCATCTTTCTGGTTAACACAAATTCGCCCATCAATGATGAATTCCGAAGAATCTTTAATGCAAATCTGAAAAAGCTCCCGGTATGCTCACATTGCCAATTTCCTCGCTACAGGAGAAATCCCATCTGATTGGAAAGAACTGATGAGGCTACTTCGCAAAGATCCATTCCTATTATCGGGAAGAGCCTTCTGTTTAAACACTATGCATCGATAATCAGAAGTGTGTGCCCGAATAGGAACAATGGAATTTAAGCCACCGCCACGAGAGTGCCACAGGGTCACTGTCATAGATCTGCAATGAAGGTGCCGCAGCCTGTTTCTACTGGTCTTTCCTGATTCAAAGAGCCCAAATGCCCAGTGTGTGATAGACAAAGACTTAAATTGTCTGTCGCCATATGATGCCCCCCGAACCTAATTTGAAGTGGTCGAGCTATTTTGATGCTTGAAAATGAGAGCCATGGGACCTTTCCCCACATCTTATGGTCATACATACATATTGGGCGGAGTGACTACGTGTCCAAACGGGCTTCAGGCAAATTTCAAAACCAATTCAATTGGGTTGTGGTGGTGCTCAAATTCTTTAAAGCAAACATCTTCTCTAGGTTCGGGGTACCAAAAGCCATTATTAGTGATGGGGGTTCACATTTCTGTAGCAAACCTTTCGAAAACCTCATGGCTAAATATGGTGTGAAACACAGGTGGCTACCTACATTCAAAACAAGTACTGGGCAGAGTCACAACGTGAGGACAACATCAATGAAGCAGGTAGAATAGCAAAAGAAAAGATCGGTCCCAACAAACTGCCATATCAGGGTTTGCCAGAATGTTTCTTCAAACTGACTTGAATGTCCCCTCATCGGTCGGGGTTTATGGTAAGGCATGTCACCTTCCGCTGGAAATCGAAAGATAAAGCATACTGGCACCAAGAAGCTCGAACATGGATTCAAGTAGTATCGGGTCAAAAGATTCTTGATCTCAATGAGTTGAAGAAATACTAAATGATGCCTACTTGAACTAGAAGATTGCAAAGAAAGATCGGTGGCATGATCAAATGATAACTAGCAAGAATTTCAAATAAGGGGGACCAACCTCCCAGATGATTCCAAACTCCATCTATTTCCGGCAAGCTCGTCGCGATGGACGGTTTCCATTCATCGCTCAAGAAGCACACCCCAATGGTTCAAGACCTAATCAATCCAAAGGATAATAGGTAACAAGGTTAACGGACAGAGAGTGAAGCCCATGTTATGCAAACAGTGCGCCGTGAGGAAATTTTCCTGACCCTCCTTGAAACCCACAGACATACATATTTAAGGGTGGCTCCTGCAGAGTCTCGGAAGCCACTAATTTATTTACTTAGTTTTGTCCAAGTTTCTTTTTGCTTGAAAATTTTCGTAATAATCAGTTGAGTGGCATGTTTTGCTTTATGTTGCTAGATGCAGTAACATCAACCACTTCACGAACAGCACCTCAACCTGCCCAGGGGTTGATCCCTCTCCTACCCCCACTGACTGAGGAGGTACCACGCCATCCTCTGACTTTCTCATTCCCATGCAGGGACAATTTGTGTTAGAAGTAAAGTTCATACTCGTGATTTAGTTTTACCGGGTTATACATGCCCCGCAGCGTCTAAATTGCTTATTAAAATCGAGGTCGCTATTCAGGCATATATTTCAGGTCTCTACTCGCTTTCAGTCAAGAATCGGGCCCTCGTATGTTACCATAATGTTAGAACAGCTCCATGCATGATTAAGTTTTCGTCCAATCAAGTTCCGCAGTATTCAACTCAGATATCCACCTTTAGCTAATCACACATGGGCAATATCGCTTTTTATCAATAGGTTGAGAAGCTATATACCACTTTTCACTTTGCAAAACCTACTTAGGATTTGTTGACAACTCCATAATAGGTTTTATATTCGAAAAATGAAGACCAAACGGTCTTCCAAATGAAAAAGAAAAGAAAAAGCAAAAGAAAAAGAAAGAAGAAAAGAGATATGAAAGCTCATAACACTACCAAACCCTAACACGGTCCGAGGGTATACGGCTGGCCTTTAAAGCCCTAAGTGCCCTAAACCTTCATTGGTCGGGAGTCATCGACTTGGGTTCGCTATACGGTGACGGGGTAGAGTTTAGCGAGTCAGAAAAGCTTAATTCAAATCATTCAAGTCCGGGGTGAAGCCCAGAGTTTCAGGGTCTGTAGGATCCTTTCGCTTGATGCCCTAAACCTTAATTGGTTTGGAGTCACGGCGGATCCTCGTTACACCTGACTTTGGTGAAGTCGAAGTTTTTAGCATCGCGACCCTACAATGCAATCGGGGGAAAGAAATAGAGTGTAACTTATTCTATTTAGGTCAGGGTCAATAGTTTGTTGCCCCCGGCAAAGTAGCTTGGTTGGGGGGAGGGAATAGCTTTACAACTTATTGGTTCAAACTGGTTACCGTAAAAACACTTAGATTTTGGTGGAAGTTCAGGTTGACTTCTTTGGAATTGATGTTGCCCTAAAACTTGTTCTTATATGGTATCGTTTCATAATGGTTTTGTACGTGGTCTAAATCGTTCATACCAAGGTAAGGTCTTACTGACATACACTTTTGCAAAAGTACGCGACATACCCGATTGTTTTTAGCATTGCTAAGGGACTAGCAACGGTCGGGCTCTGGGTGTGATTAAGACTCAAAAGTTCGCTATTTCGAAATCTATTTAAGATGGGGTTTCGAGTACTTTGCAAGACTAATCATATGAATTAGTTTCAATAGACATGCGTGTCCGCTTAGTACTCACCGATTTTGTTTCTCGAGGTTGTTTTGGCGCTTGTGTTTTGGAACATCGCCCATCATTTCTGCCGCTTTGTATCAGGCCGTTTTTTATGCCAAGTTCGTATGAATTCATCTAAAGGACAGATTGGAAGCCAAGTTGAAGAAATGTCAAGTGGAACTGAAGAAATGGAGGCTGAACTTGATGCAGGAGGCAATGCAGGGAGTGCAGGATTTTCGCTATGGCATAGCGAAAATTTCGCAAGGATTGCGAAAATTTCGCAACCATAGCGAAAATTTCGCAATCCCTGCGAAATTTTCGCTATGCACATGTTACAGATAAGGAAATTTCTCGCTATCATAGCTAGAATCATTGCAGATAATGAAAATTTGAATATTCGTATGTTCATATTTCGCTATGATAGCCAAATTGCCATCATAGTTTTAAATAAATTTCGCTATGATAGCGACCACTATGCATAGCTTAAATTGGTCAGCCTCTCATTTTGATCCAAACGACTCGCTTTTGTATAATTCCCATTTTCATTCCCCAATGTAATCATATATTTTTATTTTTGTATATTTCTGATCTTCTACACTATATAAGCCTCTCATAACTTTGTAATCTCACTGCCATTCACTAATACATGCAAAAGTTTTCATTTTAGGTTACGCTTTTCTCTTCTCTTCTTTCTCTCATTTTCTATTACCAAACACACCGACGACAACTAAGGGATGTTTGCCAAGCCTCAAAACCTTGAAGATGAGGGTTGTTAGGGTTGGTTAATGGGGTCCCGCATGTGTTCTCGCTTTAAATGAAACAGTAATCGCATTTGGCACCTAAACTTTCCACACTAGGGTTTAATGTTATTTAATGTGTTTCTTTCGCCAATACTTGTCATGTGTTTCTTAGTGGTTCAAGCAGGCCTCTAATGGTAGATACACGACATTCTTAGATGCCATTTACGAGCCACCGAAATTAGGTTAAATGATGTATTTTTCAAACCGCTGAACATTAAATGCTTAGTAAGTGTTTTGACCCAGCCATGAGTGTTTTTAAGGGCTGGTTTTTATAAATAAACAGATCCTATTGCTATGACTATATGTCATTTGCCCTAATACGAGGAACCCGAGGACACTAATGCAACCTCATTTTATCAAGCTTAGTGACCCAAGCCTCAAGGTCTCCTTTCACATCTCCTCACTTCAAGCTATTTCAATAGCCTAGTTGACAACAAATACCCCACTTTTAATACAAATCCAAAAATCCAAATGAAAGCCTCACCATTTCAAACATGATGCGAATCATTCGTGGGATGAAAACCCATCCCCGTGTTCGACCAGACCGCCATAATCGGGGCAGAGTTTTTACCACGGCAATAGGAGGAAAATAGGAAACAAATTTTGTTGATTTCGGATCACCCTACTGTGGCACAAATCACTAAGGGAATTGGGTCATAAAGACCGAAGGACTAGATGACCCATGCACAATGCCGGAGAAAATAAGGAAACTTGGACACTATGCCTGAGAATATAAGAGATCCAGGAATGATGCCGGAGGATGAGAGACTTCGAACCCTATGCCGGAGAATATAAGAGAACCCGAACGTGATGCCTGAGAATGGTCCAGGCAAGTACCTGAGAATACGAGAAATCAAGGATTGTATCCGAGCTAAGACCGAGACTACGAAATGTGGATCGAATATGGGTGGAGCAGCAGAGAATATGAGAAATCAGGGATCAACCAGGCAAGTACATGTGAGAATACAATAAATGTGGGATCACCTGAGCAACATCGTAGAGAACCCAAAACATAAAGGATCATATCCAATGAGTACCGGAGAATACAAGATTAATGGGAATCATATCTGGGCGAGTACCAAAGAATACGAAACATTGGGCAAGAGTGAGGCTCTGAACCCCTAAATTTACAAGGTGGCCTTGAACTCCAAGACCGAGGCTCTGAATGACAAGATTAGAAAGTGGCTCTGAACACCTAGATTAAGGCTTTGAACGGCTAGATGAAAAAGTGGCTCTGAACGCCTAGATTGAGAACATGTCTTTGAACGCCAAGACTGAGAAAGTGGATCTGAACGCCAAGATGAGAAAGAGGCTCTTAACGCCTAGATTGAGAACGTGGCTCTGAACACCTAGATTGAGAACGTGGCTCTGAACGCCAAGATGATAAAGTCGCTTTGAACGCCTAGACGGAGGCTCTGAACTCCTAAATGAAACTCAGAACAAAATGGCGAGACTCGGGATGCAAAGGCTGAGGTACCAATCTCGATGACAAGGGGGTATGCCCCAGTATGACATCTAGGGGCTACCAACAAATGACTCGAATAAGCCATAAATAAAACACCTTAGTCATGACAAAAGAAAGGGGTATGCCCTAGTCTAAGATATCAATACCATATAAGAATCTCGTAACTGCACATATGGTCAAAGTCAGAGAGTTGAAAACATCACAAACATTCATTCATAAAATAATAATAATAATAATGATAAAAAATCATCCACTTTATTCCTCAACATCCAATATCAACAAAAAAAACTGATAGGGGGTATGCCCTAGTGTGTACATATGTTACTCAAGTGTCTTAATGAAAACTCTGAAATAACTCACTGAAGACACAAACTTTTGAACAAGCGATTAGGACAGTGTATGGGGTATGCCCCTAGTGTGCACATCCATTAGGTCGATGAATATGCATAAACCTGATCTCGAGCAAGCTCTCAGAAGCACTTTGTTGTATGAAGAAACCAGCAAACTAGTGGCTCACCAAACTTCGAGGCTAAAACATCAACCGGTGAAATAGGCTACCTGTGTACAGGTGTAAGAATTGTTGCCATCATGCAAGGATAGGGGGTATGCCCCATTGTGAATGTGTGAAAGCATCAAGAAAAGGCATCCTCTAGGATCCCAACTACCTGCATAATCCATCCATGACCAAAGACCTGAGGTGAGCAAACTGAATGGAAAAGTAGTATGCGACCCTCGATATTCCTCAAGAAATGGAGACCTATTGGTACCCCGTACTTCAATGAGTAGACTGAGCCTGTCCGAATGAAATGCATTGAAGCAAACACGACATCTCATGGAGTCAGGGTGGTCTTATGACTCGGACCGTAATCAAGGCCAAGGGTAAAAGGTGATTGAAATGACGGGAAACAAAGGCCCCAAATACCCAATAGATAATGTCAACCCCTGTGCACACAATGTCAAATATCAAAGAACCATGTGAGAAAGGTGACTTAATCTACATCCAAATGAACAATGTCAAACGATAAGTGATGAGCACCAAAGGATATGTCGTTCAAGAAGTGAGAAGACGATCAACGAGGGTAAAAGACAACAAAAAGGAATAAGACAAATGATGAATGGATGTAGTAGAAATTGGAGAAACAAACTGGGATACAAATGTAGCAATATGTGACAATGACAAACAACTTATCCCAAGAACGCCAAATCGAAGCAAGACACTATAAGACGGGAGGGGTGATGTAGATAATGATCTAGGACGAAGTAGTTAAGGAAACTCAACTCTCACTCCCAACAAGCCACCCGCATCCATAAAGAAAAAGGATCATATAATGTCGCCAACCAACTTTCTAAGAAAATGAGTCCTCAACCTAAATGACCTCCGATGATCAAGCCATGATACTGCCGACAAACCATGCTAAACCCAAATACCAATGAAATGAATATCGAATGAGCGTAACTATTTTTCTTTTCTTTTTCTTCATTTTTTATTTTTTATTTTTTTTTCTATTCCGAACAACCAACAAAGTAAGAGGATTGCCACACTAGCACGATCTAACCAATGAACCTTAAATCCTAAACCCAAATGGTCCCCTCAAACTAAGACTCCTAGATCAAAACCTAAGGGTGGAACGAAGGGGTGTGACCAGCCTAACCTGTAGCTCCGGGACAAGAGCGTGTCATCATCACACAAGGGAAAATAGAAGTGAAGAAATGAGATGATAGAAACAAAACTCAAAGGCAAGTAGAGTGAAGATGCACAATGGAGGAAAGAAGAAACCATGAATGACCTTAAAAAGAACAAATGAACAATGGCATAATGTGCTCGCAATACTTGCCGATCCAAACAATAAATGCAAAGCGCACACAAAGAGGCCTCTAAACCCTGTGGAGGTGCTGCATGTACAATGAAAGAAAGGCCATCGGGTGAAGCGTGCGAGGCACAAAAGGGCTAACAACAACCCGGATATATCGAAGGCGCGGCATGAAAGGGATATGGCTACTCAAAATGACGGATACCCATCCTCTGACCATGATCTCACATCGAACTTCTTCGCTAATCCATCGACCAGCGCTTGAAAACCGATTTCATTCGCATCTACCAACTAGGGCTCCTCTCAGCCAACTCTCGAATAACATAAGGTATGCTCTAACTTGGTCTGAACTTGCCTCTAGGGTCGCTGATCAATTCCCTGAGGACCTTTAAAACTAGGTTACTCATCTCAAACCCTGCAGCTTAACCCTCTTCGAACGACGGTCATCTTCCCAAGTGATAAGCCTAAACATGATCTGCTGCCTCTCCTCTCATCCAAAAGGCTAAGCTTATCATAACGAGACTGAGCCCACTCAGCCTTAGATATATGTTGCTTTAATGCTACTCCCAAAGATCCCACCTCAATCTTAATAGGTAGAATTACCTCTATACAGTACACCAAAGAATAAGGTGTAGCTCCGGTAGAGGTACGAAAAGAAGTACAATAAGCCTATAATGTAAAAGGAGCTTTGAACAACTGCAGAAGTCTTGACCATCTTTCAAAATCCTCTAATATTCTTATCCATCATCAACTCGCCCTATTGAGTTTACCGAATCAGACGCAGATGATCTATGATGGCCGAATGCCAAACTCCCCGAATCCAATCTATCCACCTCCGCCTTTGAATGCACCCTCTATATGAGAGTAATCATGGAGACCCCGTATCGATAAATAATATGTAATTGAGCAACTCGCCATCTTAGTTGTTTAACTGCATAAGAAGTAGAAGCCCACCCACTCGGGTGAAATAAATGAATAACTAACAGTGATGTATTCGACCGCCAGAGGATTCTCGGGGAGACCTTTCCAATCACATCAATACCCAATACTGAGAATGGCCATGGGGAAGTGAGTGCATGTAGTTCAGATGGTGGCATGTGTACCAAGTCTCCATGCATCTGACACTTTAGACATCTCTCGATACCCACAAATAATCATTTCCATAGTCAACAAAAGTAATCAGTCCTCATGATTCATGAGATAACATGCACCCCATTAAGGGCCTATAAACTCCTCGGGATGACCTCTCTCATCATCTTATATGCAATACTGACTATGCATACAACAATGATGCCAGTCCAAGGACTCTATAAAGGCATCCCCACAAATAACAAATATGGTGGCCAATTGTCTTCAACGCTTCTCTTATCCGGGTCGAGGCTGGACAAGCGGCGCTACTAGATAGAAATCAAGGAATATTAAGATAATTTTGGTAGTCAACCCGATCCTCTATCTCCCCAATCAAACAATAGTAAGATGGTGCAGACCCAGTCTCAATCAGCAATGGTCGCATAGTCATCCCCGTGGGGATCTCAATTACAGAAGCCAAGCTAAAGAATTAGCGAACTGATTTTTCTTCCAGTGTGACATGTATATATCTCAACCCCTATCAAATTACCAAATCCACATGATAGGTTTCGCTTCATCCAGTCTTCCAACACCCCGAGTCTACATCGAACAAACTAAGTTAGAATCCCTATGGACTTCCAACCCCCAATGCCAAGATCAAGTGCCTCTAGGGGTTCGTGATGCATGCCTCATACTCAAAATTTGTTATCGCCAATCACATGCATCAAAGAATGCTAATCGAACTGGCAGGAATATGATCAATTCCGTTGATATCGTCAAGATAATGCAATGCCAAATCGATCGATTTGACAAAGACCATCAAAGTACAAATCGCGAATCATCGGATACCGGTCATGTAAAGAAACTTCACCAGTGGGAAACTTCATCATCAATCTGGCTCCGCCATCTGATACCAAAGAATAGGTTTCGCATGATCCGCCACAATGCTTCCCTACTGAGATTTCAGTGATACACCTGATATCAAACTCACAATAATACTCATCCATCCTAATGAGCCTTCCAATAAAATGGCCTATTAAATATCCTCAACAGATCCAAATGTGAGACCAAAAGTATGGAATACTCTGTTACATAGTGTCTAAGTCTCTTAGTGGCCCAAACCAATGCCAAACAAAGGTGCTCAATCATAATATATCTACACTCATACTCTAGCATCCTCTTACTCATATAATGAATGGCTATTTCCTTTCTTGAATCTCGAGCTGAGCTTAACATGTATCCTAAGGCCATATCTGAAACTTATAAGTACAGTAGTAGAGGTCGC
Organism: Tetrastigma voinierianum; assembly: GCA_016808115.1. Classification (NCBI taxonomy): domain Eukaryota; kingdom Viridiplantae; phylum Streptophyta; class Magnoliopsida; order Vitales; family Vitaceae; genus Tetrastigma; species Tetrastigma voinierianum. The sequence goes on from JAEQBH010008373.1 coordinate 28,776, forward strand.
CTGGCAAATACTAAAATCGTGGAGTAAAGGAGACACTCCTTTGATCTTCCCAGAAGCGCTCCGACAATCATCATCCCAAACTCGTAGCCGTCTTTCCTTAGAAGACCTAAAATTGTGCCTTATACAGTCACCAATCCAGCAATGAAACGACTAATATACTCCATGGCCCGCCTGTAGCTTCTATGATATCACTCTCAGTCCTCGGAACATGCATGTCAAGAATGGTTCTAATCTTATCTGGATCTACTTCTATGCCTGATTCGTCGCTCGTAGGGTATTAATCAACAAAATTTATAACCTAATACCTCATACTAGCGTAGCAAAGCTACTATAGTATAGTGGTTCTGATCGTCCACAAATATGGTTTTCGTGGAAATGACTGTTAGTGAGGCTTGAACCGGTGATTTATTTTAGATATTGGGGTTGATAAAAAGAGTTGGTTTTTAAAAGGTTAAACTGAAAATAAAGGAATTAAAATATGGAAAAGTCCCTTGGAAGTATCGAGTCACTAGTTTAGGTTCCTTAGGCAAATGAGGGGTTTTCTGGTCTTTCTCATCGGGAGGATAATATAGTTATCTCACATGCTTCATTTAGCCTATAAAACTAACCTCATTAAATATCCTTGAAAATGGTAATTCACTTCCATTAATGGTCCTCAACTCAAGAAAAATATGTCTCCTCGCTCACTTTCCACTACCATAAAGCACAACCGACTTTCGACATCATTGGATCCAGTGATTACATCCATCGAGCCCGAGCTTACCAAATACCAATCATTCAAGGTGATCGAAGGGATCGAAACCTAAAGTTGAAGGAAAGAACCATTAACGACAATGAATAGCTGCTTTAAAAACATGAAAACCCTTGGTTTGTCATAGGTTCCTTTGCCTAGTGCCCCTTTACTTCAAGGAATGAGAGGTTTTTGCCACTCACTTTAGTTACAATGCAATAAACTGTCACATATTTATTAGGTTATTAATTATTATAAATAAATATATATTTTTATGTATATTATTATACATAATACAAATTAGATTTAAAAACTCTTATCCATTGATTTTCATTAATTAAAATAGATTAGTTTTAAATATAAAAATACATTCATAAATATTTATTTTCTTTATATTCATATTTTAATCTATTTTTATATTTTCAAAATTTTATAGAATATTAAACATAAATTTTTGAGAAATAAAAGTATCATTATTATTATTTTTAAATAAACTATTAGTTATTTTAATTTTTAAAATCTACTAAATGAAAAATCAAAATTTATTTCTTAATTTTCAATAAATTTAGATATTTATAATAAACTAATAAACATCATTTTTTTAAAATACTATTCACAAAATTTAATTAAATTTTAATAAAAAAAATTAATAAGGGTGGTTCTGGTGGGCTATGAGTGGACTGGTGTGACCGGTGGGATAGGCTGCACCGGGGTTCGATGGGATGAGGGAGAGATAGAGGAGAGGAAAGGGTAATCCAGGAGATACTTGAGAATAAAGGAGAGAGTAGCATGTGGGTCTCATACGAGGGGCATGACTTAAAATGTGAGGTTACACATGTTTAGATTGTTTGAGAAACTAGGGTTTATTTCTCTTCTAATTTTAGGTGCTCATTCCATGTTTTACACTCTTAAAAAAAATTCAAGAAATTAAATATAGACTTAAAATTAATAATTATTTATATATTTATTGTGTGTTCTGTGTTATTTATTTTCTTTATAACATAATGTTTAAATAATTTTAAAATATAAAAATGGTAATTAATTTTATGAAATCTAATATGTGAAAAACAACTTTTTAGTATATTTTTTTGAATACTTTTTGAGAGTCAAATATAATCTCAAACCTTTAAAAGAAACTATTATTATTATTATATTTTAATTCAAAATAAATGTTAGGTTATCTTGAAATATAAATGTAAAGTTTAAAAAAAAATCTTTTTTTTTACAACTAAAACTTTGTTACAATATAATAAATTATTTCTACCGGAATCCTCCTTGAATGTCGTGTCTTTTAAAACTTTGAATATTTTATCAATTATTAAGACATGAACTAAGAAAAAACTCTTAATTTCATGAGAAAAGATAATTAGGCTTGGAGATTCTAAGTACCATGGATCCAGGTCTAATCAATGATCGATGTATGTATAAATATAACCTAAAGTTTTCTATTAACAAGTTGTTGTAGATCATATGAAAGAACTTCCTGAAATCGTGATTTAGCCCAAGAAATTCAATTGATATGGCTGCATCAATATAAATTATATGTATATATGAACACAGTGGCCGACCTAGGAAATAAGTTGAAGGGGATAAAAACAAGGTTTGTGTTTGGTTCCATCAAAGTACAAAGTAAAAAAAAAAATGATGATAAAAATGATTTTCTCATATTTTGTTATCCAATAAAAAAAATTTAGATTGTGTTTGGTTGGAAAATAATTTTTTATGTGACTAATTGTCTAATATAAAAAACTCAAAGAAAAATAAATATAAATAAAATTACTTAGAAATTTAAATATTAATATAAATTATTTAATATTTATGTTGATGATTTTAAATAAATAAAATTGATTTGAGGTAGTAAATGAAAATATTATATAGAATATAACAAATTCATATTTTCTTTCCTTTGATTTTCTCACAAATTTCCCAAGAAATAAACATAACCTTAAAATCAAATATAAATAAAATTACTTAAAAACTTACAAATTCTTAAATTATTTAATCTTTATGTTATTAGTGAGTTTAAATAATTTTTTTTTTAAAGTAGTAAGTAAAAAATATTATGTGAGATTTCTCTATTTTTATTTTCTTTCCTTCATATTTTCTTACCTATGGATTTTTCTTAGCATTTTCTGTAATCAAACATAGCCTAAATTAATTCCAATGAAGGCAAAATCAAAACACAAATCACTTAGATGAGTTAATGGCAATCGGATTTTACTTCTGAATTAAACTACTTAGATGAGCTAATGGAAATCGGATTCACTTGAGCAAAGCACAGCCAAACTCCTAGGAGCAAATAATTTTTTTTTTTTTTCACAAAATTTCAAATGGGGGGATTCCCCCCTAAGCACTTAGTAGATCCTCCCCTGTGAAGACACACCATATCCATGGAAGCGAGGTTTTTATTTAAGACAGCCAAAACCAGTCATACATTAGATGTAAAATAAAACACACACACTATGAACCCTTCCACTCGTCATCCCTACGAACCCTTTTGGCAATGACTCGAGCCACGTACCAACCCGGGTCGAACCACCTATTAGAAAAGCTGCTTGCTGTTGGCTAGCCCAAAAGCAATCTCGAAAAATTCAGTTTCATCCACCTCAAGAAATAGCTTCGCCTCTTTTAAGAGCTAAAAAATCTTCCTTTACCAGATCTGCAGGAAAAAAAGAGACAAATTCCAACCACAACCCCCGTTAGAGAAAACCAGAAAATGGGAAATAATGGGCACCACTTCAATATCCTTGCATACCTTTACCAACATACAGGTCACCAGAAACCTCAATACTGCTGTCACTCCTACTATCATAGCAGCTTTCATATGCAAAGTCTCTGCACCAATCCACCATAAAACCGACATGAATAAAGAATTAGTAAATGAACAATTTTCTTGCAAATTAAGGAGAAAACCCAAAGTTTTTCCAAGTGATTTCTATGTTGCACCATCTTAGCTTTACCTGAAGAGGCAGTGTCCCTTCTCTCCTTAAACCCCCTTCCTGCAACATTTGTGGAAGTGCAAGTCTTGTACACGGTCTTCATCCCTGAAATTTGAGCAGAATCCTCCATTTCATAGAGAATGTAGCAGCCATAGAGATGAATGCTGGAGGCTATGGACTTGCCACACAAACTGTAAGACATTTGGGGAAGCTGGCTCACACAGTTGTAGCAATCAGAGGTTGAGAGGTCTTCCCTGCACTGGAATAGGCCAGTAATGGAGGATTGGGCAGTGCGAGAGTTGGTTAGGATGAAGTTGGTCTTAGTGGATTGAGAAACTAGAAACCCAAAAAGGGCAGAGAGGTCTTGTTCAGCATTTGGATCTGACAGTGCCTGCTCTGCACAACAGTAGACCAGGGTGGTGTTATCAGTGGCGGCAGATTCAGCAAGAACAACACTGGTGATCAAGAGAACAACCACAAACAGGAACAGCTGGTAAAAGGAAAACTGTTTTTTGGGAAAACCAAAACCCATTTGGTGCTGGGGAGATGTATTACAGTAAGACAATTTGAAGAAGAGGAGAAAATTTTTGTATCATGCATTCTGAAAAACAAGGTTACACAATAGGTGTATATGTAGCTGTGGCAGAAGCAATGCTAGGTATGCTAGGTGCTTTGTTTAAGAGTTTGATGTCAAAATAGGTTATACTTAAAAATTTTTTTACACAAATACACTATTTTTCGAAATATTCATTAAACTAGTCTTTTTAGAGTTAAAACCGTATTAAATACGATTTTAGAAATTATCTTAAAATTACATTCATCAACCTGGATTTTAAGAATTATTTTAAAGTGGTTTTTTAAAACTGTAGGTGGTAAATGCGATTTTAAAATCGTAATTGGTAAATAATGTAAACCCCAAATAAATTTGAAATTTTTCCGAAAAATGATAAAACAGTAAATTACCGCTATAGTACAAGTTGCAAACCTGAAAATTTTCTAGATCTCAGATGATAAAACGGACCTCACCTTTTGATTTGTCTCGCGAAATCTAGTTACTTAGACGAATTTCATCGAATTTCAAGACAGTAGAAATTTTCACATTTTTCGAGGCGATGGGTGTCTATTGAACCCTAAAAACAAGATTTTTAGGAAAGTCTTGAAAATTGGGAAATAACTTAAATAAAATTCATATAAAATAATTGAACTTAAACCGGGATAAAATTAATTGTGTCAAAATGAAAACGGACCTGAATAAGTCGTGGATACGTGGCGCAACGTGGACCAAGTGTTTAAAGTATAAAAGGGCTAAAAATCATATTTCTTGGCAGAAATATCACACATTCTGCTGATTTGGTCATGAGAGAGAAAGAGAGAAGGAGAGAAAAAGAAAAAGATAAATCCAAGTTTCTTTCCGCGATCCACGGAGTTTCGTCAGTCGGATTTCGTCGAGGGCTACACGCACATACCAAAAAAGGAGGAATTTCACCGAAGATTCAAATGATGAGATTTTGGGCTAGGGAGGCTTCCTACCCATGCTACTGCGCTTCAAGAGTTAGAGATTCTTCCTACTTGGTTTATTTCCAACCTTAGGACTGTTTAATGGTAGGATTATTGTGTTAATGCCTTAAGGGGTTGTTTGAACTGTGTTAAAACAACTTTAATGGTCGTTTGGGGTCCTGGGCTGTGGATGGCTTTGTGATTTGTTTGTGATTGTGTGTAATATGTTCCAAAAAGTGTTTAGGGATTATTTGGATTAAATAATAATAATCCGGATTGTTAAGGGACTATTTGGGTTGTGTTAAAACGACTTTAATGACTGTTTTGTGGCCTGGTTGTGGTCGGCTTTATGAAAAAAGTGTTTAGAGATTGTTTAGATAAAATAATAATAATCCAGACTGTTAAGAGCTTGTTTGGCCGGTTTAGGGTTGCTTGTGTGGGATTTTTTTTATGGGCATTATATATGCCACAATTGGCCTTGAGGGTTAAAGGTGTTATTACTTGATTGGTGATATCATGCTTGATAATTGTTGTTTAATGAATGTTGATATGGGTATGCTTAATATATTGACATTGAAATGAATGTTTGTTTTGGAAATTATATACATGTAATATAATTGTCCATGATACATGACAAAGTGTATGGTTTATATTGTCCATATGACATTCATTACATATGTAACATGACATTGACATGCAATGGTGCATCACATTGCATATGCACAAGAATAACGATTTCATAGCGTTGAGCGCATTACAATCAACACCACATTTTAAGATCGATGGTGTACTTGGTACCTGGGATGAAGTCCAACAGTAGCCTACGCCTGTGGCTGAAATGAAAACTTGTGTCAGGTTCTAGCAAAAAGGGCTAGACACTCCCTCGGGTGAAAGACTCAGTTACTAGTTCCTTACACTCCAACAGTGAGAGTCTAAAAAGTGTAAAAGGCGTGCGGAACTTATGGTGATACTCCAAAATCCACTGCCCACAAAAGACACATGGTTTGAATATGAAATGATCATTTGAGGTGTAACATCCAACAAGTTTTGGTTTGTAAATAAATGAATTTTGTTTTAAAAATGATAATTGGATGTAATCCACCAATGGCGAATTTGATCATACATTGGCATTACATTGTGTGATAGGAGTTGGTAAAGATTCGGGGTTATGGTACATGAGTGAGTCTTATCTCATCTCATAGCATGAGATGTAGAATTCCAAGTTAGAATTAACATATTCTTATTTTTGGAATGTTGATGTGAATTGTCAAGTGTAAACATTGCATGTGCACTTAGACAGGGAGTAGCCTCTGTAGGAATTACTCTATTGGGCATGTCTCACCATATATGGGAAAGAGCATTTCAGGTGAGGAACTTGTGCCGGTGGACGGTTCTCATCCGAGGCCACAAGGGTGAAGAAAACCAACGTGTGACTTTTATAATTTACCTTGTATTTTTTGTAAATAATTTGGAACAAATTATTTTTGGGATACTAATATGTAAAGAGTTGTAATTGGAAACCATAATGAACTGTTTTTAATATAGTCTTACATGTTTTTATATAAATATGGATAAATGGGCCCGATGTGATCAATTTTTACTCATAAATGGACTAGGTGCAGTCATTATGTTATATTAGGCCCCGAGTGGATAATGTGATTGTATTATTATACAAATTGGGTTTTGGATAGAACTCTCCGTATAAAAGAGACTTTGTCTGATTTTTGTTAAATTATGGATCTAGATAAATAGGACACAACTATGTGATATTGAGTTACACAATATCCACAGACTTTCTATAGGTTGATGGATGATTAACGAACCCCCAGATTTTAAGACGTCATAAATAAGATTTTCAAAATATGTTAAAAATTAGTTTGGTTATTATGTAAAAAAGAAAGCTACTCATATAAAAATTTTTAAATATGAATTACTTTGTCACTAACTCCAGTTTCACCCACTCATACAGCCGAATGTACACCTCATCAAAGAATATGGGATGTTGACCAAAGTACAATAGAACTTAAAAATAATTCAAAACATTCCAAGTCTTCATAGTTTTGTACACATATGGAGGATTGTAAAAGAAGGTTTTGATGTGAAAAAAAAAAAAAAAACTGAGACCTCAGGGCGTAGACAAGTCAAGTTACCTATGAGATACTTGAATTCAATTTATAAAATATTTGAATTCAACTTGAAGTTGATCGAGAGCTCTACCTCAAGTAGCTTGAGTAGCTTGTAAAGTTGAGTTCGAGTATCACAATACCCGACTCAAGTTACTCGCAAGTTTAATCGAGGTTTACTATTTTATTAATAGAGTCGAATTCGATTTCATTTCAAGTATAATTATTTGTTAATTTATAATTAATTTGAATTTTATCGAGTCAAGTTTGAGTAGCTCGGCTATTTTTTTGAGTTAAGTTTAAAAAAATAAAAAATAAAAAAAAGGCTCAATTACACCCTTACTCCCAAGTCCCAACCTTAAGCAAGCTTTCTCCCTCATTTCTTGTCTTTTCTTCTCCTGAGGAGAAAAGAAGGGGAAAGAGGGGGGAGGGCGCACCTGGAGGGGGTTGTAGAAGGTTAGTTTTTTCTTTTTCTTTTATTTTTTTTTTATTTTTTGTGTTTTCAGAACACATAATTTGGAGAGGGGGCGGCTTGGTTTTTTTTTCTTTTTTTGGCGTTTCCAAAAGACTGAATTGTAGAATGGGATGGGTGTTTGTTATTTATTTATTTTTTTTGGTAAAATATTGGTGAAATGAGGATCAGGTTGTAGAATTTAAAAATAAAAATAAAAATTGGAGAGGATTGGGTAATTATAGGTTTTTGTTTTGAAAAATAGAAAAATTATTGATTTTTTTTTTCTAATTTGAAGTTTATTGGTATTTAATTATAGCTTTATATAAAATTTAAGATTTTTATTATTGATATTATGTAATTAAATTAAATTATTAGGATAAAAAGTGAAATTTTTGAAAATTGTTATGGAAATCATTGTAATGTAATAAAAAAAATGATATAATTGTTGATTTTTTTGGGAAAATAAAAAACTATTGATCATTTTAATGCTAAGTCTACTGGTATTGAATTTTATTTTATTGAAAACTAATGATATATTTTGTAGAATGATCTTGATAAATTTATGATTTGTATTAGGGATTAACTGATCAATATAAAGTTGTTTTATAGGATAGTCTAAAGGTGTTTTTTGAAATAGCACCTTTAGTTAGTATAAATGTTGTTTAACGTAATTGTGCAAATGTGTTTATTCAATAATCACTTTCAATCTAAATTCAAAATTTTAAAAATTATGGAAAGTGTCTCTTAAAGTTTAAATTATAGAACTCAGATGTTTTAAAAAGACATTTTACCTAAAAATTTCAAAATTTTATAAAATGCTTCAAGACACTTCTTTATCTTAAATTTAAAATTTTCACAATTATAAAAACCGTCTCTTCAAAGACACTTTAAATGTAAATTAAAAATTTTTTAAATTGTAGAAGTTCAGTTTTTAATATTCGTTTGCATGTAATTTCATTGTCACGTGTTTTCTGGAATATAGTTTTTGGTATATATTTATCAATTCCCTGCTTTATGCCTGTAATTTATTTTTTATGATTCCCATATTTAATACATTTAATTTCTTTTATTAATTCCTATATTTTATGCATCTAATTTCTTCTATGTTTTTTTTTTTTTTGACAACTATCCATTTTGCATTAATCATAGTATTTTATTTCTTATAAATTTGTCTCAATTGGGATTCGAATCCCGAACCCTCCTCTTATATCAACCTGAGCTTTTAACCATTTGAGCTTGTTTTTATTGGCTCTTCTATGTTTATTAATTTCTTGAACTTGCCTCAATCCTTATTCATTAATTTTCGGGTTTCATGTAATTATTTATTAGTTTCTAGGTTTCAAGCCTTTGTTGATATCCTAAGTCTTTGGTGTCCCATATTCTCCTTATTTATATCATTAATTCTGAAGTGTTTTTAAGTATAAACAATACTAGCATTGATGAACATGGATAAAAACAGTTTATTTGGTAAGAAATTCTATCAAATAGAGTTCATTCAGTGTTATTTATATTAAAGATTAGAGAAGATAAAATAAAACATCAATAATGTCATCAGTCTGTGAAGTGAAGGGGCCAAAAATAAGGCTCTTGAATGTCATTTTCAAGATGAACATAATTTATGTATGAGAGAGCTTGTCATACTATTTTTTTGGAAAAGCATAAAGGCAATGAAGAAAATGGAGGAGCATTATTCTACCTACAATGCTACAACTATTACTCTAGATTCTATTTCTACATATAACCATTATTTACTTTATTACCCATTTACAAGAAAAACAAACATATATAGGAGGAATGTCTAAGAAAAAGAAAAGGCCAAAACCCATTACTCTATTCCCATCCACTTTCTCCCCCACAACCAAAAGGACATTAATGTATTTCTCTGCATACACCCTCCTCTTTTTCTTCACTCTCACTTCCACTAATCATACTTTTAATTCACTTACTTCGCTTCACTCAAAATTGAAATATGAGGGAGATGGGGATGGGGATGGAGATGGAGATAGGTCAATGAATAAGCCAAAAGAGATTTCATGATGCTACTACATAAAGAGGAGATCATGCATGAGGACTTGTGTGTGGGGGACTAGATTTTTTCATTGGTAACCATACCTTCCTTCTTTTAGATGTTATTAACATGGGTTAGGGTTTCCCGCTAGAAGACATAAAACAATGAATGCGCATTAGATATCCAATCCTCATCATGTCTCAAAAAGTACAAAAATAATGAGTCAATACGAGAAATAGGTGTTTGAGTTTATGTTCTAAAAAAATAATTGTATTTTGGGTAGTAAACATATTGTAAATAATACCATAATATACTTTAGATATTATCAAAACAAAACATTTACTATAGTAGTCAATAAAGATACTATAAGATATTTACAAAATGTTATAATAGTATTTAACTAAAAGACAATTATTTTTTTAAACACATGTACTAAAACACCTATTTCCCATTTTTTATCACTGATGTCACATTATTTTTACATTAATGTACTAATATATATATATATATATATATATATATATATATATATATATATATATATACTTTTCCCAAAAAAAAAACAAAAGGACAGGTTGAAAGCAACACTTTTTTTTTCCAGTTTAACATAACATGAGTGGTGCTATTAAAGGAGAAATAAAGTCACATGAAGGGAGAAAAGAAGCCATTAATTAACTGTATCTTGTAGGAATAATTTCTAAGTTACATAAGCTTTAAGATTTAATGTCATCTCCTGTCTTGTCTTCTGTATATATGGTTCCTTCATGGGAAAAGTACTTTATGGGTATAATTACATTTAGTAAACTTGAAGGCACCCATAATTGAAGCATATGATTATTTTGGTCGTTTATTTGGTTAAATGTTGCAAGTTTTAAACATAAAAATGTGTCAGTGAACATGTTCAAACAGTATTGTATCTTAAATTTTATGAGATGGGTTATGACCAGAAATCACTGAGTAAGAATTGAAGGTTTATGACTGAAGCGAGGAGTAGGGATGGCCATGGCCAGCCAATTTTTCAACCATATGTGCACGTGTGAAAATGGTTTTGAAAAAAATGTTTTTTCTGCAATTGCCGTCACTGCATGTACTCTTCTCCATAAGACAATGTTATTAGCCTTGGGATTTGACTAAAATGATAAAGGGGTGAGATGGGTATATGAAAGATTTAGGATCGAATCCTTATTAGAACATTGCACTTCAGCATCAATATGCAAAAGTGATAAATATACAAAAAGTGAATAGAAATTTAAAAAAAAAAAAAAAGAAAAAAGAAAAAATGAGGGCGTTATCATGTGTTGTCTTTATAGAGACGGATTATAGGTTGTGAGTAGTTGAGGGGAATGGAACTCTGGGTTATAGGCTTTGAGCAATCTTGTCCTTTGTCTTTGTCATCACTACTATAAGAATTCATTTTCATTCTTATTTATTATGGAATGAAATCAATAATTTGATTTCATTTATGTGTTTGAATTACTTTATAAATCTAATATGAGAATGATTTTTTATTTCCATGCAGTAATACTTGGAAATGGAATGAAAAAATATATAAATTAACATAATACTCAATCACATGATTTTAAGTAATTTTTATTTCATTTTAAATAACAAAGTTCTATAGTTTTTTACAAATTGATAATATTGTGGAAAGAAGCATATTATAATAAAGTATAATCTTAATGCAACCAAGAAAAAGTATAAAGTAAAAAACATGCGGTATGAGAATTTGTCCAGCATTTATAAAATTTTATTTGACTTTTATCTATTTTTAAAAGGTAAAATAAATATACATAAATTAGAAGAAAGTTTAAGTTTTCTTGTACAAATTGCTAATTTTGAGTTTTTATATAGTGTAAAGTTTTTTATTATTTTGAATTAATATAGATATACTCACCAATTAATTAATTTAATTAATCTAATTTAGAATTAATAAAAATATAATTAATCATTTTAGATTTTTGGATGATTATTTCTATGTTTATGTTTCCTAAATTTTTTATTTAAATGAAATAACCTATTTTCAAATATTTATTGGTGAATTCTTTTGTAAGAATCAAAGGCCTTAAACTTGAGAGAAATTAGAAATGTTGGATATGAGAAGTAAAATCTGAAACTAAAATAGTAAATTAGAAGTTATTTTATATTTTCTCTTTAGAAGGGGAATCAAAATACCACATAGGTATGATGAATCAAAATCCTACTTAGAAGTAGGAGTTTGTTTCCGCCGGAATTACTTTTGATTTCATTCCTATTCTTGTAAAACTTATAAAAATATAGGAATTAAGGAGAAATGGAATGAGATTTCATTTCCCACTCTCCATTCCCTTTTATCAAACGTATCCTAAATGAAGTCGCTTCAAATTCTTTGAATAAATAAGGACCAAAAAAAAATTTTCACAGCATGTATTCATTTGTTATTACATACCTTAGGACTTTCCGAAGTTGACAATTGATAGGAGGACATAGGACCTGTTTGTTTATAGTTTTTGAAAACTATTATTTATTCTAAAAAAATAAGGAGAATAATGAAAACATAAAAAAAACACGTTTAATCAGGTGGATATCCCGTATTTTTAAAGGGTAAAAAATAAAATAAAATAATTCTTTTAAATTAAAGTAAGGGTACAAATGTAATTTGAAAAAAAACCCTAAGAATAAATAGAAAAAGAAAATAATAATAATAAAACATTTTGTCTTCTTGGCATAGTTTTTCTCAATCGAAGAACTCCAAGAACCTAAGACATCAAACTTAGGGTTTCAAGAATTCAAATGAGAGATTTTTCTTAGGTTTCATTCTAGTAGAAAGAAAATAATGTTAGTGATAATAATGATCGCCTTCGTTCTTCTTTGAAATAGTTCTCTTGTTCGTAAAAATTCTTTGTGAAAATCTAGAACATCATATTTAGGTCAAGAAGTGATTCAAAGGTAAGATCTTTTCTTTATTATTTTCTAGAGTTCTTTGTATAGAATTTTGATTTTCTCTTCGGGCTTGATCAACTTTCCTATTATTTTCTAGAGTTCTTTTGTATAGATTTTATAGATTTTTTTTTTTTTAAAGTTTGGATCTACGTTGAAGAAGTCGGATTTAGATTAAATTATGTTTTCCTTACAAAAAAAAAACCGAAAAAGAAAAGAAACATCATTATAAATTGATTTTTTTTAACATCGATGAAGATGGAACTTCCTTATATTATTTGAAAACAAAAAAAAAAAAAAATCTTTGATGGTGTTGTACATTATTGCTTTGAAAGTGAAAATGGAAGTGTTGATTTGTGAACTAAATTTAGTTTTGGGCTTTTGTCCTACTTGAAGGCCCGCACTGTGACTTTTGTAAAAAGAAAAAGTTGAGAAAAAAATAGGGAACTATTGTGGTAGCTGAGGGACATTTCTGCTCGGGTATTTTCATCATATCAACATATTAAGGTTTATTCTTTATTCCTCTGTACTCTGTACTTTTTCTCATATTCATAGTGAATCTTTCTCCTCTAGTCGTGGTTTTTCCCCGTAAGGGTTTCCATGTAAAGCGGGTGTTTTTCTTTGTTTTCACATTTCATTATTATGTCATTGATTTTAACAAGTGGTATCATAGCCATTAAGGTTTTTTTCCGATCTCGTCAATGACAACCATGAAATACGAAATTCCCTTGTTGAATTGCAGTACTACATTTTCATTGTGGCTAGTTAAGATGTGCATTGTGTGTGACAACCCACCCCGGGTCAAAATTTGGACTCTTTTTTTTTTTTTTTGAATGTTGCCTAAGAACAAGGCCCATGGACAAGAATCCCAACCGTACAAGACAATATATCGCCATGGTCTGTTGTGGTGCACAATACGCACCTACACACTATCGCGCATGCTATGCACATTGTCATTCATGCCGCAGGCTCGCCGCCAAGACATTGTGCGTGGTTATCCCGCACGCAAAGGCGCACTATCGCTTCACCGTCAGCGCACGCCGCGGTGAGCTTGGCCGCGAAGCTCGTCGCGCTCGTCGCCCCCACGCCGACCATCCCAATCGCAGCCCTATAGCCACACGGTTCAAGCAAACCTATCACGACCGGAGAATTTCATCATGAGAAACTACGGAGAATCCCGCTCACAACAGAAACCTTCCGGCCGCTGGCTGCGGAAAACGGCGTCCGTCGCGACGTAGTTTTTCCAAGGCGCACGCACCATCCGTCGTACGCAATCGCGCGCACTCGCCAGGCTATCTTGTCGAGACACAACGCCTTCCGGGCCTGTACTCACACTCGCCGCGGACACACCCCCGTGTCGCGACACGAAGTCAAGGGAACTATGTCAGGACAAGGAAAACCTCTATCTCGACCCATAGTCGCCCCGGGGCCGTACTCTTTATCCCGTCGCAACACGGCCGAGGATTCCTACCGCGCCGCAAGGCTCCAGCCATGCGCACAGCTCACAAGACACTCATAATCTGGCCAGGCGCTCGGCCTATGCGCCCTATCGCGACACGGATGACCTTGTTGTGACACAGGGTTAAGGGAACCCCGTCAGAACAGCGACTCAAATGGGAAGAGCTCATTCGCTCCTGCATCTCCAATTCTCCTTTCCTTTCCTTTTGAAGGCACCCTAAATTCCAACATAGGTTAATCTTATGTATTACAAGGACAACCCGATGGCCTAGAAAACGCGACAAAATGCATAATTTATGCAGAATGAGTTTAATTACAACTCAATATTCTTTAATTATAATGCATAACTAGGTTTTCTACCCAAAATTTATCAAATACAAAACGAGACCAGATTTAGTCTTTTTCTTCAAAATTGAGGTCCTGGATGAGCTTCGCCGCCCGTTATACCTCCAGCACCTGCAATTGTTATTCCCACGACGGGGTGAGCAATGCCTAGTAGTTGAATTTTATGGAATGATTTTATGTCATGCATGAGATGAGACTACTCATGACATACCCCGAGTCCCGATCGACTCCCTCACACATGTAGGACCAAGTGTGAAAACCAGTCATTGATGTTTCACCCAATGACTTGCTCATTGGACCAACCTCTAATACTCATTTGAATATTCATCAAATTTTGTGTGTTTATTTATGGGCCACGTCTTTTTCGAGGTTACACCACAGGATCGACGTACGCTTTCTGACATTTTTACGGACTTTCACCACCGATGATCATGTCTAACCGCATGTGAATTTGGGACTTTCACCCTAGGGGGGATCTAACCCAACTTGCTCAGCCCAACACATGTGACTTTTATCATTTATTTTGATTTAATTCAACCGCGGGTTCACTGACGTTGTCCCGGCCTGTCATCACTCACATTCACCAAGAATGGTGAATTTAACATCACACTACATCCACACCTGACTAGACGCGATGCTACGTGCACATGAATGCAATCATGTCAATTCATATATTCAATTTTCATGGTTCATGCACAGTTATATCTCATCGCAATATGATTTCATGCCATGCAACCATCATGTTAACACATCAATTTCACATGCATTAACATATCATTTTGCATACACAATTCATGCTATTCATTTCAAGCGATAACATGCAAGTAACACACATGGACAATTTTAGTCCAAAAGTCAATTTCTGACTATCCAAAACAGTTCCAATTCAACCATGGACTGTCCAAGGATAGTCCCCTCATCAAGCATTCGGTCCCATTTCTTTGGAACCGAAATGCATGGCCATTCCTCGGCCTCATAACTCCCAAAACCATTTTCATGGATTTTTAGACAAGAATAACCGAGTAGGAGAAAACCCCTACCTCTTGGATTTTTTCAAAACTCCCTGATTCCGGTCTCTACTTGAAGCTCTTGTCTCTAGGAAGAACTTTCCCTCTTGCTCCGATGGAAACCGCCGATCCGATTGCTAGGAAACTTAGAGAGAAGGTAGAGCTTCTCTCTCTAAAGCTCTCTTCTTCCTCCCCTCTCCTTTCTCTCCCCCCTTTCCCATCCTACCAGTTGATCCAAGATGGGACAAGTTGGAGAGTACTTGTTGCATGTGTCGCCACCCCATTGGCTCCTTAGATTACCTATATCTCCTTATCCATCTACTTTGGATTTCCATCCAATCATGTGGTGACACATGTCTCCCTTGGTCCCTTACTTGAGCTCTTGTTTGACTTGTTCTACACTTGACACGTGGTACACTGTGAGCCACTCAACACGTGCCAAGTGTCCTGTAATACCCTCGGTGCCCTAAAAAACGTGAAATTCCGACTGCCTCGGAATTTGAAGAAAATTTGATGTGGTAGCTAGATTTCGCAAGACGATTTCAACGGTGAAGTTCGTTTCGTCATCCAAGATCTAGAAAAATTTTGGATTTTAGACCAAAATTACCGTTTTACCCTTTCTTAGAAAATTTGAATTTTTCTCAGGTTTTACATTGTGCTCGTGTAGATGGATTTGGATGATGCATTACTAGGGCTTGGCAAGATGCTGTCATCATGAATAGAAGAGAAGAAATAACGTAAGGGTCATAAAGCCCTATCTCATATTCACCTTCATTTATTGAATCAGATTCTATAAGACGTTCTAAAGGAGAAGATTGTCGATACAAGTATGGTTGAAATTGGAAAAGTTGAAAATGATCATAAAAGTCTTATGAGGTTAACTCTAAAGAACACGGTATTCAGATAGTATGGCGTGAAGGTACATGTGACGCCCCCCAAAACCTCGAGGGTCCGCCGACAACCCGTCACCCGCTGAATACTCGCGGAATGTCGAGTAACCCGACACCACCACGAAAATCGAAAGATCTCCCTTTCAGACGTGACGCCACTCAAAGGTGTACAAACTTATCCCAACAAGTTTATAATGCACCATGCGGTCCATATGCTAGTAGCACGGCCACTGGGCCCTCAGATTAATAATTACAAAATATATCTCAACTAAATATATTACATGGTTCAAGAGTTTTTACATTACTCTTTTAATTCAACATATATTAAAATTTACAATTCTAATACATTTGACATAAAAGAAAATGCCAAAGCCACAACCCGACTTTCTTCTAAATGCAGCCTCTAGTGAGCGCCGCCCTCGTGCACACTTCCTCAGACTAAATGGTGATCTCGACAGTAGTGAGCAAAGCCCAAGAGCTTATAATTTCCTACCTGGGTTACTCTCCACCTAAGTGCACATGTTATGGCAAATGATGAATACACAATTGAGCAATAATTATAGTAGAATTTAGCACATACAAATCACAATTTACCCACATTCGAAGATGAGGATAGGTACTTTAATCTCTTTTTGCGGTTTTAGATCGTGCAGTCTTTCGTGTCTTAAACATAAGCGTACAAAGATTTATGTCCCGGAAGCCAGAAGTACTAAGAATGTGGGCAAACGATTGATGAAGTCTCTGAACTCCGCGAAGAATGCTAGAAAAGCACCAGAGAAAGTGTACCCCAGACATCTTTATGTGTATTTCCAGACACCTTGCTAAAAGTGGCAGGGTAAAGTGTACCAGACACCTAAAATGTGTACCGGCACACCCGACGTGCAATCGCGCAGCAAAAGCGCACCGGCACACATGTATGAGAAGTGCGGAATGGAGCACTGTGATCCTAACGCAGGCATATCATTAATCATCCTGAACATGAGATGACATTGGAAAGGAGTATAAAAGGCAAGAGGATAGGGATGGAAAGCGCAGTTTTGACTCTGTGGTTAGGTTTTCATAAGAGAGGAGTTCCCTTCCATTGTTTTGAGTTGAATTTTATAGATCCAGATTGAAGACTCTTTTTCTTTGGCGTTTTTGAATTCAAGCATATGTAATCTTTCAGTAGGAACAATTATTTCGGGTTCAATCATAGTATTTCACATTCTTCATTCTTAGGTTTTGCAACTGAATTCTGATTTTCTCAAAGTATTGTTTTTATGATTAGACTCTCTTCAATGATAATTGTTCTTATAAGTTCCATGGAGTTCTAAACCCCACGCCGGGATTCTACTGGGAAACTCACCATCAAGGTATAGTCCTCAATTCCTCTTTGAACTTCAATGGATCGTGTGATGCCAATCACTGCGGCAAACATTTTCAGAAATCCTTAGTCAAGCATATTCCCTGACAACGCAGAACGAGATATCCCTGCACGCTGTGCTTGATTACGAATGCGAGCTAAGGTTCGTGACACCGGGGAACAAGTGCTTAGTATTATTCAATCATCTTTATTTTCCAAAGAGCAATTAAAGATAAATTCTCCATCAAAGACCATTTATCAATGGTTCCTAGATGAGTTTGTGTGACAAGAGGTGGGACTTACATGATCAGAAGTGAGTGGAACCCTAAAAAATCCCAGCAATTGTCTTTCTGTTTTAAAACATTTAAACCAATCAACCATTCAATCAAACAACACAACCCTACAATTCTCTTTTAAATCACACTTTTTGGGAGAGTAGCTCCTACTGATCAACTAAATCGACTTCACTCCTCAGGAGATGACCCGTGGATTCCCACAAAGATACAATGCTAGACAATCCAGAATTCTGACGCCAGGGAATAGAATTCTAAGAAACGAATAAGGACGGCTTATTTGGCGCTCGTACGGGAGTGGCGACTAACACAAATTTTGACTAAGAGAGCTAGAGGTAATTTTGCACGCATTGTAAATCCAAGACGCTCTCCATATTTTTATTATTATTATTTGTTTTAAAGGAGAAATCTAAGCTCTGTTTGGATTCCGAGTGGAGTGTAGTGCATGTCATTGGGGCTCGCAACGAGCAACGCCGGCCTAGTAAGAATGGGGATTCTAGAAATTCGAGGAATCCATAATAGTCACCTGTTCCAAGATAACATTATACCTCAAATGGATCATCTCCGGGAATCAAGAACTCTCGCTTAATGAACATACTCAAAGGATTCCCGTAACCCATAAGGACTCAACGAACCCCACAATACGGAGAAGAAGCTACACTTCCAAAGAGCACCGCACAGAGGGGAAATGTTAACTCCAAATAAATCAATATAGAGGTCTCCCCGCTCCTTTACCTAATGTGGAAAGAACCCTTCGAAATTCTACAACCTCAAAGAACCACAAACCACCTGTGATTCGCCTTCCTAAAGAGGCCAATCACTTCGATGAAGCCCAAATGATCCGTCTTCTACTCCGTACCAAGGGTTCGAATCAGGAACCCTACTCATTCATGAGGGACTTTGAGCATGTCTGCAGTGCATTCCTCTCCACCGGGTTCACCTCTCCATAACTGCTTGGTTTTATTTCCTTTGCTTTAAAGGAGAAGGCCAAAATCGGTTTCATTCCCTTGCACCTAATTCACCTTATATGGGAAAACACGCGGTAATGAATTCCTTTACCAATTTTTTTCCTCCCGCACGTACTCAATGCTCATGCGAGCACCAGAATTTTTCCGTGCCGTGTGAACCTTTGTCGCGATATGGAAAGATACAAGGACTTTCCACGCTATCCCTCACCATGGATTGATGTGGGGATAAATATAAAGGGGATTTCATCAAGGATTATCCTTGAATAATAAACAAGATATCCGTATGATGTGCGCGAATTCTATGAAAAGAGTGCTAGGGAAGCAATCCAACTT
The DNA here is from genome assembly GCA_016808115.1 of Tetrastigma voinierianum. NCBI lineage: Eukaryota > Viridiplantae > Streptophyta > Magnoliopsida > Vitales > Vitaceae > Tetrastigma > Tetrastigma voinierianum. The sequence continues at coordinate 48,079 of JAEQBH010008373.1, forward strand.
TTTGACACTATAGCAAAGAATGCTCGAACGGGAGACTTAACACTCCATGACACTCCATAAAGTGCACAGCGACATCAATGCGGGGGCTAATCCATCACTTAAGAGAAATGATGAGTTTAAGCAAAATTGCCAATTTAACAAGGAAATTATATTATAGAGATGAAAAAAGGCACATGAGGTAACTAGTGCCTCAAATACCCTACTCCACTGACCCGTGAGCGAGGAGCCATGCATTATATGAGATGATCCCTACGCACTCAACCATCAAGTGCCCAAACCTTCCTCAAGTAAAAGGTGAATTCAAATGAAGAGCAAGCCAATGCCCTTTAATTACCAAAGGAAACCTTTCAACTCTCCATACTCAAACATATAACTCGACGGGGTAAGCACCCTAATTTTAGTCGGAGAAATGAAGGAGGGCCAACACCGCTAAACAACCAAGGTCCTCATTACCAAACCATGGCTTTACAAATCTTATACCACCATTTCAAATTCAAGGCCCCAAGTGGTTTCGTGGAACCCTAATCAAGGTTTCCAACATCGAGTCAAGGGACTCCATCACCACAAATCCATCAACCTCCACATAAGAGAAGTCCGAGGATATCGCTATACGTCAGATAAAACCCAAGAATCCACAAACACAGACTTCGAATCGCTTCGAATGATGTGAGATCCCGCATAACCAAGTTAACCTCGCCTATAGGTAACCTTCAACAAGAAAAGGAACTTTCATCTCAAATTTATCCAAACCCATACAAGGTCAAAATAAGGTGGGAAGTTCGTAACCAATCGAGGGTACCTTTTGAACATCGTAGCACCGCCACTAAATCAAGTGGAAAGGTAGTCGACAAAACCATTCAAACTAAGGAACCAACTCAAGAGTCTCCAAGTGAATTAATCGGGAGAGGATGAGTTGTCGACAAGCCTCTACGTCTCCTAATACAAAGGATATCGATGATCAACCAGGAAGACAAGTCTACCCATATCCCCCACCCATACCCTCATAGTCGAGCACCAAAGAAAGTGAATAACCATTTTGTGAAATCTATGAGTTGATTCAACAAGTAAAATTGAACATCCCCTCGTTAGATGCCATTAAGCAAATTCCAATTATATGCTAAATTTCTAAAGATTCAGGCACCTGTGAAAAGGAAATTGTGTGGCCGCCAAGGAGGCCTTTCATGCGATTTGAAAGCACCCACTCACTGATTCGAAACAACTTGCCTCCAAAATACAAAGACCCAGGAAGCCCTACTATTTCTATAGTGGTAGGGAATTCAAAGTTGGGGCACGCTTTAGTGGACTTAGGGCAAGTTTTAATTCGTCATTTTATTTAAGATACTCATGACTTAAGGTCAGGAGAATTGTATTAACCAATATCACCCCTCCAATTAATGGGGATCGTAGTGTAAAAATCTTGTGAGGGATAGTAAAGGATGTATTGGTACAAGTGATAAGTCTACTTTCCCGTGGATTTTGTTGTAGTTTCGACACTCGTACTCGTGGTAAAACCAAGGAACCTGGGCCTAGCACTTGGTGTGACCATTTCGCAACTCGCTAATGCCATTATACATTGTGGTTTGATGACACTATCATTTGGTAACATGACTGTTAATTTGAACATCTTCAATGTTATCAAGGGAATGGGGGATGAAGAAGATGTGTGTGAAGTCAACATGGTTGATTATGTGGTGCAGAAATATTTAGATAATGTCTCACATGATGACCCTTAAGTCAAGGCTCGTCACCGAGTCGATGAGCAAGTGACTACACTGGAGTCGAGTTTCTACACCTATAATTGAGCATAACGGCGACAGTTAATGGGTGGGCACCTAAATTTGAACCATTGCCACCAAATGAGGACAAGGCAATCGCCTTCCGAGAGAGGCCACCCAAGCTCGAGCTAAACCCTTACCACAGCACTCAAATATGCCTTCAGAGAAGAGAAACTTTCCGAATCATATTCTCCTCCCTAGAATTGAATCAAGAAAATCAATTTTTGAGATATTGAAACCCACGAACCGTCTAGGTCGACAATCGCGTATATTAAGGGAATTAGTCCCTTGATCTCGCACACAGTAATTCACTTAGAGGGAGGATGTTAAACCTTCTAGGCAACCACACAGACGTATCGAACCTAACAATGAAAGAAGTGCAAAGAAGGAAGCTTAAAACTCTTGGATGTAGGGATTATTTACCTTATCATAGATAAGAAGTGGGTTAGCCCAACACGTGGGGGCTCTTAAGAAATCCTGGGAGTCACAAAGAGTCGCCAATTAAAATAATGAGCTCATTCCTACTCGTGTCACTCGTGCTCGAGGGTGTGCATAGATTATAGGAAGCCGAATGTCAAGTACTAGGAAAGACTATTTTTCCCTTCCATTTGTTTAACCGTCCCCAATGTTAGAGAGTGGCTGGGCATGAATTTTATTGTTTTTTGATGGGTACTCAGGTACAATCAAATTGAGATAGCTTTGGAAGATCAGGAAAACTACATTCACGTGTCCTTTTGCATTCCTTTGCCTTAGGAAAATGCCCTTGAATTATGCAATGCACTGAACTTTCTCAACTGCATGATGGGAATCTTTAGTGACATGATAGAAATCATATTGGAAATTTTCATGGATGATTTCGCTTTTTGGTGACTCATTTGCGACCGTTTGAGAATTCTACGAAGGTTTCGAAATGTGTCAAGAGAAAAATCTTGTGTTAAATTGGGAAAATGTCATTTCATGGTAACACAAGGGATTGTCTTAGGCCATATAGTATCAAAAGATGGAATTGAAGTTGATAAGGCCAAAGTTGAGCTGATTTCCAACCTACCCACTCCTAAGTGTGTTAGAGACATAAGGTCATTCTTGGGTCATGCTGGTTTCATCGGTTTATAAAAGATTTAGTGTTATAAATGTCCCTTATGTACCCCCGCTTGGTAAAAGATGTCCTTTTCACATGGTCACAAGATTGTGACATTGCTTTTACTAAACTCAAAAATACGTTAGTGTCACCTCCCATCATGCTATTCCCAATCGGGACATTCCATTCGAGACTACGCGACGCTGCTGGGATTATGCCATAGGGTCCGTGTTAGACAAAGGGTAAAGACAAAGGCTTTCGATTTATTACGCCAAAGAAGACACTAGACTCGCCTAGCTAACTATACGACTACGTAAAAGAGTTTCTACCGCCGCCTTTGCCCTAGAAAAGTTTAGGGTCGCATATCAGAGGGCTCTCCTGCAACCATCTTCGCATCACGCAGCTCAAGTGGTTCGCTTCTGGGCGTGATACAAAGCCTCTGCTAACTAGGGTGGATCCTCCTATGCCAAGAATTCAATCGACCATTAAAGATAAAAAAGGGGGTCAAAATGTGGCTCATCGACCATTTATCTCGATTAGTTCCGCAGAATCAACTTCTCATGGCATACCCATAGGCCATAGTTTTCCGATGATCAACTCGCTTCGCTCATTGCCCATGGTATGGGTCGAAGGATGTAGAATACTTTAGTTATCGTCAAATTCTTAAACACAATGGACATCCCAACAAAAGAAATTTTTGATGATATTAAGAAGTATTATTTTGATGATCCATATCTATTTAAATACTGTCCTGATCAAATAATGAGGAGATGTGTACTAATGAGCAAATTTCAAGATCCTAGCCTTTTGCCATTCCGCAGCCAGGAGTGGCATTTTTCGCACTAAACATAGATAAAATTTCGCAGCTGGTTTTTACCGCCTACCATATTCAAGGATTGTTTCGAATTTTGAAAACTTGTACTTGGGTACAACAATTAGGCGAATCACAAAAAAGGAACATGATGCCTCTTACTCCAATTTAATTATTGAAATTTTTTAATGCTAGTATAAACTTGGCTGTATTCTTTCCCCTTCAGGTATCTTTACATTCTCGTTATCCTCGTTGATTATGTATCTAAGTGGGTTGGAGGCTATTCCGCGACGAGAACTAATGATCACAGTTGTTTTAAAATTTGTCAAGGAACACACATTTTTCTCGATTCGAGTACCTGCAATTATCAAAGGATGGTGGACTCCATTTTGTAATCGATCTTTTGAAAATCTTTTAAAAAAATATGGAGTCACCCATAAAGTTTCCACAAAGATACCACCTACGTATCAAACGATCAAGCTGAACTAGCTAATAGAGATAAAAACATATTGAAAAACTATGTCTGGGGCCAGCAAGACTGGCCCTTCGACTCGCGACGCCTTCGGGGCCTATCAGATCGCTTTAAACCATTCGTGTATGTCTCCCTATAGGCTTGTTTATGGAAAGGCTTGTCATCTCCCAATCGAAATGGAACATAGAGCTTTATCACTATTAGAGCGCTTTACTTGATTTAATCCAAGCGGTGTAAACAAATACATTGCAATAAATGAGCTCGATGAAGCCGCGCATGAGTCGTGATGAAAGCCCTGCACTTACAAAGAGCTACTTCAAGTCTTTCCATGACAAAACTATTACCCGTAAAACGTTCGAGCCAAACCAAAAGGTCCTACCGTACAGCTCTTGGTTGCACTTATTCCGTGGAAACTTTCTTGTCGACTGCCCATTCACGTTAAAGAAGTTTTTCCATATGAGCCGTGAGATTCGAGAATCGAGACTGGTAGTCTTTCAAAGCATGGTCAACGCCTGCCATCCTCGAAAGTAGCTCAATCTTCAAGAAATTAGTGCGACTCTCGTAGATCCACTCTACCAGATACCCCATCGAAAGTAAAATCATTCTCCACCGTTGTATAGTTGTGATTTCGTTTTTCATTATCGCTTCATTTTCTATTTCTCTTATTTTTACTCATTTGCTTTCCATAAGATATAAAAATAAATAAATAAAAAATAAAAAAATAAAAATAAAATAAAAAAAAACAAAGAACAAAAATTAGGGTCTTCGGTTCTATGTGTCTTTAATTCTGTATGGGTACTCTTACCTATGCATTGAGGCAATGCTCATTTCAAGTAGTAGGGTAGGTGTACACTGGTTGATTCTAACTATGCGCTTGTTATATGTTCAGTGTATGGTCAAAATTTCTTAATATGGTTCTTGTGAGTATAATGCTTGACCTGCAATGTACATACCTGCATGATTTCATACACACTCCACATCATCTCAATGCATGTACATTTCAACTAGCATGCACAAATGCTCATTTTTGACAAATGACAAGGGTTTTATACTCTTGCATTTTTGCCCTTGTCATTAACACAAATCACAGACCCTCTGACCATACCCTGGCTTTGTTTGCTTGTACTCTAATCTGTGCATCAATTTAGCATATCATGTTAAACTCTTATGTATTATAGTACGCGAAGACATTTGCATAGCTGAAGGATTAAGAGGCCATTATTTCTATGTACACCTGCAAACTAGTATTGTCTTATCCCTTGCACCCATTTTGAGCTTTAAGTTGCCAAGTTAGTTCGAACCCTAGGAACCCTGACCATTGGAATAATAGTGAATCCCGTGGAAAGATTGAAAATATCCAAAGAAGGAAGTACAGTACCAATTCTATGAATAGAGTCATTTTGGGTAGAATATGAACAAAAGAAAAGTTGAGCACGCAATGAAACCCGGAATGGAAGGCAGTTGACAAGGACAAATTTTACATCAGCACCACTGTTCCAAATAAAAAATATATATAATAAAAATAATAATAATAATAATAATAAATTGGAACAAATTAATGCGTTTTCGAGTGTCGCGTTTTATTTACTACAGTGAATTTGAGAGCGAGAATTGCCTTAAATTTTAAGCTAAGAAATTATCTTGGAATTTTTCCTCATGAAGAAGGCCAGATGATGAGAGTGTGTGTGCACCGCCAAGTGTGCATTGCCTTGTTAGGGTTTTGACGATGAGACTTTTTAAGGCAGGTACCTGTGTGCTGGTGGGCCCCCAGCTGCGCTCTCACAGGCTCCTGCTGCAAGATCCAAGCCACAACCTTGTTGCTCTCACACGAAGCAACTCGGAGTTTATCCTTACGCCCGAGTTTCCATCGCTCATGCAGAGATTGTTGCGCAATGCAGCACGGACGGGTAAGCATCCTACAACTCCGCCGGTAGCGATTTGGGCTCTTCATTGTTATACATGGACTTGTTTTGTTGGTTTTGGGTAGTGTTTTTCTGTATTTGGTGGTTTACGGTCTCGGTCGAGGGTATGGGGAGGAAAGTATTATCTGATCTGCACGGGGCCAGCCCGGTGCTTATTGAAACAGGCTTCTGGGATCTTGTTATATGTGTATGGGCCATCTGTGCCATTATTGCCATCTTAGCGAGTATCTGGCACGATCGAGAACAGCTATCGGGGAAAGGAAAGTGCCTGAAACTCCTCTATGGAGCGGGCCGTGAAGAAAAGGAAGTCGGATGCCTCGCGGCGCCCGGTGAGAAAAAGGGCAGACGAAGCGGGGATAGAGTCTTCGGAGGTGAGGGAAGTGTCAGAGCAGCGATGATGATGAGATAGAAGCGATGTTTCTGTGAGGATTTTGAGTCAAGGCACGAAAAATGGGCTGATCGATTGCGAGGAAATAGGGGGATTTCAACGTGAGGGCGTGAAGTTGGAGACATTTTTGTGCTTTCTCATCCCATTAGGGGTATTCAGAAGCGAATATGGACTTCGTGTGCGAGGTTCGAGATACTTACCTCTTGTAGTTCGGGAGTTCTATGCCAATGCGAAGGAAATCGGGAGGCAGAGTATTAGAACTACCAGTGATGGGTAAGCGACTTCGGATCACCCACGTTCCCGATAAGCGCATTCCTTACAATAGCATATGCCTTACGATGCTTCCGACCGGCCAGTACCCACTCGGCCTCGGCGACCGATGCCCGGTTGTTCAACGAGGCTATGTGTACTCACGGGATGTCCATGGATAAGTTCATGAAAAGAATTCATACTGGAAACTCAAAAGGCTGGAATATGCTCTGATGAATAAGAGATTATTTATGACCCGGGTGGGCTAAGGGCAATGAAAAATCTCGGCGTGAACAAATCCGGTTTTGTATGGAAGTCATGGCCAGGAAACTCATCGATTATGCATTAGTCATATGGTGTGTGATGAGGGACTTTTAGTGTCGCATGAGTAGACATATTCCTTCCGTCTCTTGTGACGAACCTTGTGGAAAAGGGGATGAGGAACGGTTAAAGAAAAAGGGTATTACCGGGTTGAGGCTATCATAAATAAAAGCAGGAGCGGCCCGAGGCCGCATCTGGCCTCTCGGCCTCCCTCGGCTTTCTCGGCCTTCGATTGCCCTCCTCGGGATTACTTCATCCATGCTTGACACCATTGAGCCGCATCCACAGTGAAGAGGATGGAGCGGCGAATAAAGAGGGAGTGTTCCAGTGCATTTGGGGAAGCGAAGCAACTTGGCCAGGCGTCTCGAGGCTTGAGTCATATTTTTCAAGGAGAGCCTGCAATGGCGGATGCCACTTCCCCCGGACTTGGAGGGGATTAGGAGGAGGAATTGGATGAGGCGTGTCGATGAGGATGCATTTTCTTACTGAGAGGATGAGGATGACGATCTTAGTTGTTTAGGCTAGACTAGGGTGGTGTTGGCAATTGGGTGGCCTAGACCTCGGCCATGTTATCTGACACCACATTTTGATCATTTACCTTTTGTTTGACTATGGTAGATTTACAAACCTTTAAGACCTTTTGATTCGATTATGTTTGTCGTTTCTTGACATTATGCCAAGTAGTTATGTGTTTATGTTAAATGGTTGCTTCCATTATATGATCATACAGTTCAATGTTTGCAATCCTGCTTTACATTTCTTCGATTCCATAGTCCCCTATTTGAACAACTGATTCTGTGTTGGCCTGTTGTTATGTTCATTGTGTAAGGCGTAGTTGGTAAATATGGGGTGTACGGGTGCATACTAAAGCAGGTGAAGCATTATATTTCATAATTGCTATTTTGAGGATCTTGCAAAGCTTAATTGTACCAAGCGCCTTGTTGGAATTCATAACCAGTGGGTAGTTCTAGTCTAAATCTTGCTAGGGACTAGCGAGATGCAGTGAGGTGTGATGGTCACCTGATTAGTGATAATTATAGTAGAATTTAGCACATACAATCCGCAGTTTACCCACATTCGACATGAGGATAGGTACTTTTAATCTCTCTTTTTGTGTTTTAGATTGAATTATTGATTATTATTTCGGGTCTTAAACATAGCGTCTGGTTATGTGGAAGCCAATATGAAGCGCGAGAATGTGGAGCCGGCGATTGATGAAGTCGGGAACTCCGGCAATGCTAGAAAAGCACCCAGGAGGGAAAAAGTGTGCGATACATCTTTTATGTGTGAGCCACGCCTTGCTAAAAAGTAGCGAGGCCCAGTGTGCCGTACACCCACGGTAATGTCTTGGTATTTTGATCGAATTAGCGTAGCAAAGTGTCTTAGGTACACCATTAATGTGTGCCGTGATGCATGCTATGAGTGAGGGAATGGACGGAGGTATACTGATCCTTGGGAGCATGTGTCAATCATCCTTGTTTCACAGGAATGACATTGGAAAGGAGTATAAAGAGGAGAGGATAGATGGGAGAAGCCGAGTTTTGACTTCTAGGGTTAGGTTTTCATAAGAGGAGTTCCTTCATTTGTTACGAGTTGAATTTTATAGTCAGAGTTCTGAAGACTCTTTTTTTCTTTATGGCGTTTTGAATTCAAGCATATGTAATCTTTCGGTAGGAACAATGTTATTTAGGTTCGATCATAGTAATTCACATTCTTCATTCTTAGGTTTCTGGCGAATTCGATTTTCTCAAAGTATTGTTTTTATGATTAGACTCTCTTCAGTAATTGTTCTATAAGTTCCATGGAGTTCTAAACCCTTAATGCGGGATTCTACGATTGGAAACTCACCTGATCGAGTGGTATAGTCCCTGATTCCTCTTTTAGGAGCTGTAAATGGATTGTGTGATGCTAATCACTTGTGCAAACATTTTGTAAATCCTTAGTCGGGCATATTGTTGACAGCAGTGTGAGCAAGAGATATCTCAGTTTTACGATTGTGCTTGATCTGAATCTGCGAGCTGAGGTTCGTATTAATTGAGAACGAGTGCTTAGTATTGTTCAGTATCTTTATTTTCAGGCAATTAAAGATAAAATTCCTCCATCAAAGACTTGGTACATCCAATGGTTCCTAGATATTGTAAAAATAAGAGGTGGGACTTACATGATCGAGAAGTGAGTGAGACCCTAAAAATCAAGCAATTGTCTTTCTGTTTAAACATTTGAAGCAGTCAAGCCTATTCTGTCATGAACCTTTACAAATTCTCTTTTTTAAAATCACCACTTTTTTGGGGAGGTAGCTCCTACTATCAACTCATCGGACCTCTGTGGAGATGACACATTAGTTCACAGTATTACAATGCTAGACAAGCGCTGTAACTCCTAAACTGCAGGAGATAGAGAATTCGGCCCAATGACGAATAGGGCCAGTAGTAAGAGCAATCACATTAGATAATTTCCTTGGAACTACTTTCGAATGTCTACATGCCCAAACCCATGTCTCGAGTCCTCACCGAAACCCTCACATATGCCTAAGCCGAATGCGAAGTAAAATAATCAGTTTTCAAAACAAAAGTTATTTATTCTTGAAAACACACTACCGAGTTTCGGTAAAATATTGGACACAACCCTCGAGGCGAATATGTTGGATAACCCAGAAGCGATTCATGGGGCCCTCAGGCGTGAATTGTTGGACGATCAACCTGATTCTTCGGAAAATCTTCCGTGAAATTCCTTTCACAATCGTTTTCATTTTGTTTCATTCATGTCATGCACTCACACCTAACATTCTAGGTTGCCCGGTGCATATGGAATGCATTATGCAAATTTAAAAATAATTATGCTAATACAATTCACATGCATATATTAACATAATTTACTTTCCACGACAATCATGTTATTCAATTTTCACACATCAATAACGCCAAGAGTATAGCTCACATGGGCTAATTCGTAAACCTAAACAATTCCATTTTTGAATCGCACAAAACACATTTCACTGAGAAAATCACGTCACTATTCACATGAACGAGTGAAACCTCGGATTCTTTGTTCACGACCAGCTAGTGGGATTTTCTCCTTTCGGTTCAAAAGGTTTTGAGGCCAGAATTTCTGACTAAATCAAGCCTCGGAATATCCTAACCATAAACATGGCTCTTAGCCAAAGAATAAACCAAGTAGGAAAAGATCCTACATCTTGGGTTGTCGAACTCCACCCCGAATCGAATGTCACACGTGGCCCTACATTTGTGTAGATGCGAGCTTTGCTTCTTGCTCCGTTGAGAGCCCAGATGGTTCGAATGGTAGGAAATACAGAGAGAAGGTGCTCTCTCTCTCCACAAGATCAAAAACCCGATCCAACTGCATCACTCCCGACCCTCTTTGCACGGTTTTGGTCTTTTTAAAGATGAACAACATTTCATCTTTCGTCTTAATATCATTAACAATTTGATAATTCGCGTCATGTCATTTTCTTTGATTTTGACACTTTGCTTAATCTAATGGATTCATTTCCATCATCTCTCTAATCTTGCAACGTGTCACAAAAGAGTACATGTAGTGGGTGACTTTTGTCACATCACATGTCTCTAAAACCCATTTTACGGCTTTTAGCGTCATAAGCATTAAAAATTACGTGTCTCGGGTACACGGCGAAATTCGACGTGGTAGCTAGATTTCATGAGATGATTCCAACGGTGAAATCTGTTTTGTCATCCGAGATCTAGAAAAATTTCAAGGTTTGACCGAAATTACATTTTTACCCTTATTCAAAAAATTGGAATTTTCTCGGGTCTTACAGTACGTCTTTAGAAGAGCATCTTACGACCTTTAAAGAAATTGTTGCAGATCTGGAAACTTTAGAGGTTAAATATGAAGAAGAGATCTAGGGTTAATTTTTTTGTGTTCGCTTTCTATTTCGTATACCCTAACCTTAAATGAAGTTTATGAGGCTTTGTTTTCTAAGGAGAAAATGAAGCAATTAATTGTAAGGCTTGAAGCGTACGGAGATAGTCTACATTTGTATCACGGTAGGCCTGAAGAATGCGATGAGAACATAGGAAAATGTCAAAATCAGAATTCTAATAAAATTTTTAATTGCTACTTGAGAAAAATGGTCACATCAGAAGGAGTGTTTCAAGGATTACGGAATAGGGAGAGAGGGTGTGAAGAACAAGCGAGGAGAGAAATCTGGGAAATCTAGTGAGGCCAGTGTTGTGGAATCAAAATGGAATTGCATTGGAGAACTAAGTCCACGTCGGATATTTGATTCGAAGCTAATGAGAATTTAATTTTAGATTATGGTTGTCCTAAGTGGGAGGCCCGGTTCTCTACATATGAGCTTGTGCATAAAGGTTTGATTTTGATGGGTAACAATGCATCTTATAAGGTAACAGGTATTGGGACAGTTCACATTAAGATGTTTGATAGAGTAGTTCTTACTCTTGGTGATGTCAAACATGTTCCTAATTTGAAGAGGAATTTGATATCCCTGATTACTCTTGATACAAAAGGGTACAAGTACACAAGTGAAGGTGGAGTTCTAAAGATTAGTAAAGGAGCCATATTTGTGATGAAGGCCAGTCATATTTACATATGTTATGTGGGTTCCACTTTATAGAAGATCTCTTATTTCATCTTTGTTCATTGTTAGAGGATGATATTTGAATCTGAAACACGTCGTCTTGGGCACATTAGTGAAAGCAGGTATAGCAAAGAAGTTAAGTAGAAGATGACTTCTAGATGGAAAAAACAAGTTACGGTTTTGAGAGCATTGTGTTTTTTGGAAACAAAAGTGAGTTAGATTCTCTTCAGTCATTCATAAGTCAAAGGGGTCGCTTGACTATCTACATTCAGACCTTTGGGGACCTACAAAAGTATTTTCTATGAGAGGTACTACTTATATGTTAACGTTCATTGATGATTTCTCACATAAAGTATGGGTATTCTTCATGAAACAGAAAACTGATGTGTTTTCAACATTCAAGGATTGGAAGACAATGATTGAGAAGCAAACATGGAGGTAGGTGAAGTGTGTTCGCACTGGTAATGGGTTAGAGTTTTTTTTCTGATGAGTTTAACTCTGTGTGTAAGAAATATGGAATTGTTAAACATCGTACAGTACGTCATACTCCACAACATAATGGTGTGGCGGAGCGTATGGATAAGACTTTGATGGAGAAAGGTAGTAAAATGCATGAATTATACAATACTTTCATTCTTTAATTCTTTTTGCTTGAAGTCACGTACACTACATGTTATTTGATCCCAGCGGTTCTCCTACGGTTCTTGTAAAGAAGACTCTTTAAGAAGTATGGTTTGGTAGTTCTTCTACTTATTCATCATTGAGAAAATTTTGAGGGTTACCACTGCATATGCCCACGTGTGGATTAATGGGAAGTTAGAACTTAGATCTAGGTGGAAGTGTGCATTTCTTGGTTTATAATGTCTAATTGTGAAGGTTAAAAAATTGTGGTGTCGAGAAACAAATTAGTAATTCAGGAGATATGTGATTTTGATGAGACCTCATAGTGGGTTTCAGCCTGAGGTTCTAGTGTTGTAGTATACAGGGTTCGATAAATATGAGTGATTAGGAATAGTTCTCTAAGTGAGATGAGACAGGAGTGTTCCTATAGCTTTAGTTCCAGTGCCGCGGTATTCTATTCTAGAGATAGAGAAAGGAGGACTATTAAGCCACCACATAAATATGGTGAAGTTGATCTAGTTGCATATGCCTTATGTGTAGCAAATATTATTGAGTCCAGTGAAGAGCCATCCAATAATGAAGAGGTAATAAGTTGCAGTGATTCAAGTAAGTGGATGATTGTTATGTAAGAAGAGATAGAGTCCCTTCAAAAAAATGGGACATAGGACATGGTGAAAATTACTAAGGGAAGAAATCCATTCGTTGCAAATGAGTGTTCAAGAAAGAAGGCACAGGGTGTTGAGAATGAAAGGTCTGAGAGCAAGACTATTTACTTTAAAGGTTCTGACCAGTTCCGAGGGTGCTAGCCTTCACCGAATGTATTCTCTCCAGTGGTGAATCATAGCTTAATCCAAGCTTTGCTTGAGATTGATTGTGGCTTTTCATGATTATGAGCTTGAGGAGGACATCTATATACATCAACCAAAGTGTTTTATAGTTTCAAGTAAGGAGGACTATGTTTTCCTACTTAAGAGGTCTCTATATGGTTTGAAACAGTCCCCTAGACAATGGTATAAGAGATTTGACTCATTCATGATCTCTCATGATTTTAAGAGGAGTAGCTTTGATACTTCAAATGATGCAATGATGAGTCATTTCTATATCTACTTTTATATGTTGATGACATGTTAATAGCAGCCAAGATTATAGAAGAGATAAGAACTATAAAAGCATAGCTTAATAATGAGTTTGAGATGAAAGATCTAGGAGCAACCAAGAAGATACTTGGGATGGAGATTCTGGGGGATAAAGTGGCAGGAAGATTATCCTTGAGTCGGAAAGGATAAATTGAAAAGGTGCTTCGTAGGTTCAACATGCAGAATGCGAAGCCTGTTACTACTCCACTTGCAACTCATTTTATACTTTCATCTGCCTTATGTCCGCGGTCAGATGAGGAGGTTGACTACATGTCTAGAGTACCATATTATAGTGTTATGGGTTCTTTGGTGTATGTTATGGTGTGTTCGCATCCAGATTTGGCCTATGCATTCAGTGCAGTCAACAGGTACATGGGAAAACCTGGCAAGGAACATTGGAAGGCAGTTAAGTGGATCATGCAATACTTGCATGGATCTAGTAGTGTTTGTTTGCAGTTTGGTAGGACTAAGATGGAGTTGCAAGGTACGTTGATTAGAATTATCTTTGGAGATGCAGATAGAAAGGAGTCCCTTACGGGATAAGTGTTCACCATTGGAGGTTGTGCTAGTTGGAATCTTTACTCTTCGGTCTCTGATAACTGTGTGTCAGCTACGAGAGGCAAGTACATGGCGGTTCGAGAAGCTTGTAAGAGCCCTTTGGTTGAAGGGATTATTTAGGGCGCTAAGTGAATAGTTATATATCAGTACATTGTTTTGTGATAGCCATAGTGCTATATTTCTCACTAAAGATCAGATGTTTCATGAGAAGACGAAGCATATTGATGTAAGGTATCATTTTGTGCATGAGATTTTTGCTCGTGGTGACATTGTTGTGAGTAAAATTGGAACCTAAGACAATCCTATAGATATGATGACTAAGTCACTTCCTATAGCCAAGTTTGTGCATTGTTCAAACTTGGTTGGATTTGATTGTTGAGTTTTGACTTATGGGGCTTTGTTATGGAAGAGGAGTATGGTTTTTATCTTGTTTTGAGATATGGAGTTCGTTAGGGGTTTCTGCTTATGATGGGAATTTGTTCCAAGATGGAGATTGTTGATTTATGACCCAAATTTGGTTTTGGGCATATGTTCGACCCGAAGGCGAGCGGTGCGACTTTTGTGGAAAAAAAAAGGTTAAGAAAAAAAATAGGGATCTATTAGGATAGCGAGGACGACTTCTACTCGGGTATTTTAATCATATCGGCATATTAAGGGTTTATTCTTTGTCTGTGTACTACGAAATTTTTTTCACGCAAATTCATAGTGAAGTTTTCTCCTCTACCCGTGGTTTTTTCCCATAAGGGTTTCTACGTTAATCTTGTGTTTTTCTTTGTTCTCGTATTTTATTATTGTGACATTGATTTTAATAGGAATAATAAAAAAAATGTAAAAGAATAGAGGACAAACCATATGTGGTATAGTTTGAAGTAAGGTTCTTTTTGTTTGAATTGTGGAAAATTGTGGTTGATAGGATTAAAAGAAAAATGAAGGAGAAAGTGGGAAGCGTAAAGATGGTGACCGTATGGGATAGGAGGTGTGTATGGCATATGGGGTTGAAAAGTGTTAAATGACTAGAACTTTGTGGTGACCCAAAATATTTTGGGATCTCGACTTGAAAGAGATTTTTTATGAGATCTGTGGTGGAGATAGAGGGTGAGGGTCGCAAGGCCAAAAAAACTAACCTGGTTTTATATATGTGTGTGTGTCTATATATAAATATATATATTATAAGTGGGTGTTTAGGGTTTCGAATGAGGTACTTGAAAGCCGCAATCAATAAAATAGTCTCCTTGTTTGTGGACGTAGGTCACATTGACCGAACCATGGAAATCTCTGTGTTCTTGTTATTTTCCTTGTTTATTCTCTTTTGATTTAATGTCTATTTTGCAACAAAAAGTAAAAAATGCATCTTGATAATGTAAGGTATGGGTAGTTGAAAAGTTTTTTTTTTTTTTTAAATGCTTATTGTTATGGTTAATACTATTAAATATAAAATATAGGCTTAGGAAACCTAGGTGAGAGATATGCCTAGAAACCTAGGTATTGAAGGATACTAGAATTTTAGAAAATAAAAATAAATATGATGTTTTTTTTTATTGAAAAAGAACATAATTTTATTGATTTAGTAATATATTAAGTAAGGCTTTACACATAATCAAATTAGCTAAAAACCATAAAAAGGATGAAGTAACATCAGGGTTAATAGCATAATGAATCATTCAAAACATACGTTTCATAATACTATAATGACTAGAATACCTCTTATTCCAATTTTGCAACATATTGACAACCATGATTTGATTTGTTGTCTCTGTCTATCGATTATGTTTTTCCATTCTGAATCGCCCACATGCAAATAAACGCCACAACAAGATGACTAAAAACAAATCGACATATCAAGACGATACAACCACACACCTGACAACGACGAAAAAACTACTGAAAGAAAACAAATTAAAACTTGAATCTGTATCAGATAACCACTTTATTGAGAAAGATAATAGCTAGAAAAGCGAGATATAGACACTATAAGAAAAATTGTCAATAATAACACTTTTTGGGTGTCAAGAAATGCATAACATAACACTTCTAAATGTGTCATATATGCCCACTATCGAAATTGGTAAGGCAACCATGTACTTTAAAGTGTCATCTTCAACTAATTTTGAGATTATTTACTTGTCATCTTTTCAAAACATGACATTCTTTGAGTGTCATTAATTTTTGAAAAGTGTCATTAATGCCTTTTATCAATGACACTTTTTAAAACGTTATTGACACTTTAAAAAACGTCATAGTTTATATGCCTATATTGACATTTTAAAAAACATCATTTTTTATATATTTATGATGACACTTACAAAAGTGTTGAGGACTTCATGAAAATCTGTTTGATTTGTTTTGGCTTTACATTTGAAGGGTCATCTTATATCTGTTTAATAATATGGAAAATATATTTTGTATGATCTATTATATATAATTTTCATTTAACTTTTCATATACTTCAAAATAATTACTCACCCATTTAAAATGGAATTCAATACTAATAATTACATCTTTGAAAAGAAATTGAATATTTTTGCTAGTAACTTTCCCAACAAATATATCATTTTCAACTCCAACAAAAGAACAAGCACTACAAAAAAGAAGGTTTTTAGTAACGACTATTTAGTCACAGTCAAGTAAAATCGTGATTAAATATGATTTTTTTGTCGCGGCCATCGTGAACCATCACCGTAAATATTTGATGGGAATTTTAGTCACGATTTGATTGGAAACCATGACTATACGTAAAAACTAATGGTGGGAAAATTTGGCGTGAATCGTTTAGTCATGGTTTTTCCGGAAAACGTAACTAAAAATTATGCGAATGTCATTTTTGGTCACGGTCTCAAATAAAACCGTAGCCAAATATATAAGTTAGCATGTATTGGTCACAGTTTTACTGAAAACCGACCCTCCCTCTTGGTTAGGTTGTGCTAAGTCCTAGTGAACTTTCACATATATTAGTAGAAATAAAATTATTGAGAAAAAAATTTGTAGATGAAAGGGGAAAGTTTAGGTTATATAATTTTAAAGTAACATCTAATATTTCATTTTTAATTAATATCTATAAATTTGTATAAATTTTTATAATAAATAAAAATGTCAATCACTGACTTGTCCGCCCATTTATTCCACCACTAACCCCCAAAAAAATCTCATAATTATAACTTCACCTTTATCTGATCCCTTCAATTACTATCCAACGACCGACTCCTTGAAAAAATCTTATACTTATAACTTCATCATATATGTCACATCACGAGCTTTAAAGACAAAACTAAATAAAATTCAAGTCATCATACACTAAATATAAACTATTTAAAATAAATAAACATACTACTTAATTTTAAAAAATTAAAATTTCTTTTGTTATACACTTGCAATATTATTTTTTTTTAAATGTTATTTAAAATATTCCTCATTTAATAATTAGTATTTGTGGATGTACAAACAAATTGTTTATAATCAGAAATACATATCTATATCGAAAACCATTAATGTTGAAACGAAAATTTTTTCTATAAATTCTCTGATCATTGAATGTAATAAAATATTTTTCATCATTATCTATATCAAGTACCAATATTTTTATACATCAATTTTTTTTTGCATATAATATAAAAGCTTTAATTTTTATAATCTATATAGAAAAAGTGTTTTCGTTTTTAAAATTTTAATAAAAAATCAAGGTAAATTTTTAACTAATTAGTTTAAGTGTGTGTATATATATACATATATATTATGTATGTAAGACATCAATTTCAATTTCGAAAAATGGTAAATCGTAATTTCGGTTACAAAGTGTTATTTCGGTTAAAAATTCAAATTTATTCTCTAGATCTTTGATGAGCGGATTTCAGATTTACTTGGAATCATCTCGCGAGAAATCTAGCTAGCGTAATTTCGTAAGAGTCGAGATAGTCGGGTTCGAGCGATTTTTCAAGGCATCGGTTAGTTGCCATAAAGCGATTTTACGATCACGACCGAAAGTCACGCATATAACACGTACTCATGTGCCATAAGTGGTATGAGTAGAAATGATGAAAATGGGCTGGTGAGATAGTGCAGGAGGTGTGTCAGCTGGGAAAAGAAGAAACGTAAATATCATTTTTGAATTGACTATAGTTGGAAAAAAGACAAAATAATGCATAGTATTTGTCTTCTTGAATAGAGAGGGTAAAAATGGGAAAGACAGGCGACAATTGGAGGATGCGTGCTTCGTGAGAAATAATTTCCTTTAGAGAGAGAGAGACTTCTCTCTAAATTTGGCTCAAATCGGCCGAAGTCGGGTAAAGTGGAGACAGTAAAGTGCTCTCTCTCCTTTGGTCGGGGGCCTACACGTGGGCTCAGGTTTAGGGGAGTTTTGACAAAATCAGTGAGCTAGGGGTTTCCCTACTTGCAGGTTTTATTCTTTGTTTAAGAGCTATGTTAATGTTTGAGTTGAATGAGGCGTGAGGGCGGTTTGATCGGTCGAATCTTGGGACCCGGGTATTCACTCAATTTTGGAGCCATTTTCTGAGTTCCTGATGCAGGTGTGTGGGTAGCCGCTGTGGGCGTGTTGTGTTATGATTTATGCATTAAATCATGTTGTGATGTGTATGAGGCCTTGAATGGCCGTTTGATCGATTCCCAGCTTGGAGCAGGGTGAAAAAATGTTAGAGACTCAAAATTGAATGACCGTGACGTCCAGGTACGATTTGGGTCATTGGTTGTGCGATTATGTGATAAATCATGTCTTGATTGGAATGAGGCGGAAATGGCCATGAAATTTGGAGTTCCGCAAAGTGAGCCAGACGATTAAATGATTTTGAGAATAATGTAGGGGGTTTCGCTATTCCCAGAGAATAGTGTTCACAAAAAATAAATTTTGTGAAATAATGTGTTTAGTGTTCGAAATATTCAAGTTGAATCACTCGTGTTTGATCATTAGCCCATGTGAGCTAATTTTGATGTATGGAAATGTGAAATTACATAACATGTTTGTGTGATTTAAATTATGTGAATATATGCATGATTATATATTTGCATGTGTTATTGAACTTAAATGGAAATTGGCATCATGCATTCCATACGCACTGGGGCACCCTAGGATGATAGGAGTGAGTGCATGAGGTATTTCTTGAGAGAATGGTTCGGAGGGTTGTCTAAAAATAAAATCGAATAAAATATCAATCGTCGGAGACGACCCAATTGATATACATCGGAGGGTAGTCCATAAATAATATCAATCGTCGAGAGACGGCCTAATTGATATATATACATGGAGGGTTGTCCATAAATAAATATAATAATTCTCATCACGAGGCTTGGCGAGTGTGAGGAAGTCGTGAGGACTCGGGTATGAGATGATCAGTTAGACGTTAGTAGGATCATGCATTTGCTTGAATGTGTGTTTATTTTGGAGCATTGTATATGCACTTAGGTGGAGAGTAGCCCACTTAGGGTGATTCCACTACTGAGTATTAGCTCACCCTGTCGAGGGATATTATTTTACAGGTACAGGGAGCGTGCGAGGAGACGGTTCATCATAGAGGCCGTTTAGAAGAAAGCCGGATTGTGGCTTTGGTTTATGATGTATGACATGTATTAGAATTCTCTAATTTTAATATATGGGTTGTATAAGAGTAAAATTTGAACTCTTGAAACTATTGGATATAGTTGGACATATATATTGTGATGAGTATTGGTTTATGAGCCCAAGTGGCCGTTTTAATCATAGGACTGTTATATTGGATTGTTTGGGACAGGTTATATACAGGTTATGTATCTGGGTGAAGCTCCGTACAAAGGGACTTTGCAGATTTTCAAGTGAGTCGGGTAACTTGGAGCATCCCGCAGGTATTCAGCGAGGTTGACGGGTAGTCAACGGACCCCCGGGATTTGGGGCGTCACAGCTTGGTATCATAGCCTAGGTATACGGCTACCTAGGGCTTGAGGGGATTTGGGCTTAGGTCATAGTCTTTGAGGTATAAGAACATCACCACTAGGTGTGGTTCGATGTTGAGTTTAGGTATGAAATTACCTAGGAAATCACGGGACAAAACCTAGGACAATACATGCATGTGTTTTAGGTGATTGTTTGATAAATGATGTGTGAACATGTGAATGTTTGATGAATGGTGTGTATACCATGTTGTATGTGTTATGATTGTTGGTGTGCTTAGTACTTAGCACATAGGAAAACAAGTGATGTGTTAGAAACTTTCTTGTAGTTTTGGCAAGGTAAAACTGGAACAAAGAGGAGAAATAAAATAAATTTGAATAAATTTATTTGAGTTGTTGGATACTGAACGACTTTAATAAATTTGAGGTTGAACACTAGGTTAGTGTTATATAAGGAGGTTGAGGAAAATTCGGACCTTTTTCCGTAATTAATGAAAAAAATAAACAAAGTAAATTTTAAGCAATTTATTTGGTTTATTGAAAAAAAAAATGAGGTGAAGAATATAATTTTCTAAGGTTTTACACGTTGTAAGATGGAAGAAAATTGAAGAAAATAAATTTTTATAAATTTATTTGAGTATCCTGGAAAATGAAAAAGGTGTATATTTTTTTGGTATTTTCCAATAGCTGGAAATAAATGGGAAAAAAAGGCATGAGGACCTAAATGCAAGCACGCCATTTGAGTAGGGAGGCTAGGGCGCGAGCGCTGGCGTGGCACGCGCGCAGTGCGGGGGGGCTCTCAGTGCACGGGGCGGGCTGAGCGCACTAAGGCAAGCGCTGGGCAAGCACACGCAAGACTAGCGTCGCGCTGGGCGCCAGGCGCTACGTGCGCAAAGGCATGCTCGGGCGCACTGGGCACGCAGTCGAAATGCGGGCTATGCAATTTGGTACTCGTACCGCTTTTTTAACCCAGGTTTGACTTAGTACTGTTCCTGAGTCAATTTTTGGACACTGTTCATGAACCCGGTTCATGAACACCGCTCATCTAAAAAATTTTGAGAAATTTTTTTAATTAAATTAAAATAAAATCAAATAAAATTATACAAAATTTTCAAAATAAAATTTTCAAAATGAAATTTTTGTTGATAAAAAATATTTTAAATGATATCGATTGCCTCGCATTACTCAGAATGCAAGGATAATGTGTATACACCGATTTATGTGTATGAATAGTGTCTCTGGCTGTTTAGTGCCCCAGAGATAATCGAATTGAAATTGAATTTGCCAGTTAAACTGTGTAAATGGCTAGTAGAGGACGAGAACGTAGGAGAATCAGCTCCATGGGCACAAATGTGCACCACCCAGATTCGACCACCACCAAAGATTCGACCGGCCAGCCTGGTAGAGGCTAGGTATCACAAGGGCACTATAGCATAGGTCAGTATAGCAGTAGTCGTGGAGGTCCTAGTAACCCCAGAGGTTTGTGGCGCATCATCCTCCCGACATCCGCCAGGAGGAGGAGGTCCGATTATATGCACTACTGGTTCATACAGAGGTCGAGAAGGTGTTAGAGGCTATGAGATTACCCCTTAACACTACTAGATTAGACACTAGCCGTCTAAATAGAGGAGTGAGGCCCTAGCTCCGTGGAAATAGCAAAGGACCCTCTCGAGACCTCGGAGGAGCCCTTGTATGTGAGTTCTCCCCAGGATTAGGGCGAATAAGGATGATATGTCGAGGCTTCGTAAGTTGAGATCTCGGGACTCTACTCATAGTGGACCCGAGGATCATGGACATGTCGGGAGTTCGATGTCATCCTGTGGATGGATCGCCGATACCTTACAAGGTTGTTATTGATTGTGAGCGAGGAGGGTTACCGCCTGACACGAGGGACGGCAATTCCCGTATTTCGTGGGGACAAGCATTTACATTTTGCCCCGGCGCATACGCAGTCCGTGTCGTGACGCTTAGCTGGTCAAGCAGAGAGCTACCCTAGAGGACGAGGAGAGACCAGACTTAGATCTACCTCGAGTAAATTACGAGTATGTGGATGTTTTTTTTTTTTTTCCAGATGGGCTACCTAGACTACCTCCACAGAGGGTCGTAGACTTCGGCATCGAGTTACACCCTGGTACTTCACTCGAATTCTATGACTAAGATAGATGGCACCAGTTTTTGAGTCACAGGAACTCGCAGTCCGGGCCACAGGAGCTATCGATTAAGGCGTTCATTAGGACTCCAGCACTTCACCATGGGGCGCCCGCTCTATTTAAGAAGAAGAAGGACACTATGCATTGATTACCGGCGGTTGAGCAGAGTTCTGATGAGTCGGTACCATTCAGAGGATTGATGATTTGTTTGATCGGTTGGGAGGCCAGCGAGTACACTCAGAGATAGACCTTATGGCAGATTTACCATCGGCTAAGGGTTACGGGAGGCGGATATCCACAAGGCGGCGTTTAGGAGCGCGTTATGGGCACTTTGAGTTCTGGTGATGCCCGCTGGATTGGCGAATGCACGGTATCATTCATGGACCTCATGCGTAGGGTCTTTCGACCTTATCTGAATCGGTTTGTCGTAGTCTTCGTGGATGACATTTTGATCTACTCCCGGTCGGAGTGGGAGCATGGTATCACTTGAGGATTGTGTTACAGGTTGTTGAGAGAAGCCATAGGGGCATGCGCGAGTTCGGTAAGTGAGTTTTGGCTTCTTGGGGGTGAAGGATTTTTAGGACACGTGGTGTCGACATCGAGTGTCGGTCGACTCGAGGAGAAGGTTGAGGGCGGTGATGAGTTAGGAAGGCCAGATGTCAATCTTCGAGATATGTAATTTCTTGGGATTAGTTGAATCATTCAGGAAATTCGAGAATGGAGGCTAAGTTGTCTATTTTGAGCGGGATCGTGGGACTTAGCCTCGGGACGTGGTTCATGGTTGGAACGACCCTGACCATAGAGAAAGAGATCGAGGATGCTCGAACACTCGGAATCACAGTGTTGGTAGCAAGAGGAGGATAAACCTTCTTAGTTTGGGAAGAGGCGAAGACTTACACTTCACACCACGAGTTTCGGGACGGGGCCGGGTTGGGCGTGAAGCGGTGTGCCCAGACGGGGATCGGGACTTTGGGACAGCATGATCCGGTTGGGCGTAGAGCGAGAGTATCGGTTCTGTTCTCCCACACCTTAGTGCAGATTGAAAAGAGACCGGAGTTTCGGTTTCGAGTCTTATCTAAGCACTCAGCCCGTACGAATATGCCGGAGGGCGAGTGTGGGTCGAAGTCAGGAACATATCAGAGTTGCGTAGCGGAAGCGTGGTGGACCTTAGGGTGGTAGACTTATTGGTTGTTCTTTGTCGGGCGACATGGATGAGTTGGCTGACCATCGGGTTCTCCCGATAAGTGGGACCTTAGCGGTTATCATGCGAACCTGGCCTTGGATTTGGGCTTAGGGTTAGACCTTTAGGAAGCGGTATAGATGTTCTTCCCTAGGATGTAGGGTTTGGAGTTGATCGATGGGAGGTGGGTTATGGTGGGGAGGTCTCAGGATTACGCTCATGGTGGACCGGGATAGGGGTGTCACGTGTGGCATTGCGTTTGTGTGCATGGTAACATCGCGCCCGGAGTCGGGTGGGTGCACGGTGGGTCATTCACCACTCTTGGTGAGTGTGGGTTGAGTTGTCTTTAGGACTACGATCTAGTGAAGACTCATGGTTCGATTCAGTAAATGAAGAGAATAATTCTCGGAACAATATTTAGGGCTGAACCAAAAAAAAGGGGGTCGTAAATCCCCTAAGTTGAGAATCACTGGAGTTAGGGTGTAAGAGACCCAGGGAGATATCCTAAATTTATGTGTGAATGTAAGAGGCTCGAAGTGTAAGTCGAAGAGTTAAGTTAATCAAGATGAAAACACACGGTTCATGGTTATCACGTAGACTTAGAGTTGGGTGATAGGAGTTGAGAGTGATACTCGAGATTGGATAACCACTTTGAGAAATTGCATTTGGGTGTTGTTGGTCGGCAAAGAGGCTTGGTATATGGATGTCACCTGTGAGCGCGGACTAGGTTGACGGTCCATTGGATTGTCAACGATTGTGACTTCTTAGAAGTCGGCGTTACTGAAAGTAAGGGTTGTGTAAGTTCTGAGTTATTATGGATTATATACGGTGTTAGAGGACATATTTAGCAGTATAAGTCTGGGTATTAAGGGTAGAGGAGCAGTGCCCTTAATGGAATTCGCCTACAACAATAGTTATCGGCGGTATACGGTGGCACCGTATGAGGGGCATTGTGGGGAGGCCGTCACGGATCAAGTTATGTTGGATCGAGGTGGGAGAGAGTTCAGTAATTGGTCAGGATCGATTAGAGACACCTCGGAAAGGTGAGCTTGATACGACGGCGTCTTCTCACGGCTCGGGTAGATGAAGGATTATGTTGATGTACCGACGTCGACCCTTAGGATTCGAGGTTGGGATTACGTCTTCTTGAAGGTGATGCCTCGAAGGAGTGGTCGGGTTAATGTGTGATTATCGCCCGAGGTTTATTGGGCCCTCGAGATACTCGAGAGGGTAAGCAGCATGTATCCTCGAGTTGGATTTCTACCTTGATGTCGGTGTCCATGAGGTGTTTCCGTCTCCGTGCTCGGTATCGCATTCCGGATCCGGCCGTGTAGTGGATTGGGGACCAGTTAGGGTTGACAAGCGATTGGACCTTCGGAGGGACGATTCTGTATTTTTGGATAGCCGTGATCGGGTTTTCTGACCTTAAGACCTTGGGGCTAGTGAGAGTGCTGTAATTGTACTATGGGTGGAAGTCGACGTGGGAGCATGAGGACACGATGTGAGCCACCTATCCCTTCTTGTTTAGGGATGAAGGTACGTGATTTAGTCGTTTAAGATTTAAATGACTATTTACATGCATGGTAGAGTGCACATTGCATATGCATGTGAGTGATTGTGATTGTTCAAAATTTCGGGACGAAATTCCTTTTTAGGAGGGGAGAATGTAAGACCCGCGAAATTCCAATTTTTGGAAAAAGGGTAAAATCGTAATTTCGGTTACAAAATTGTTATTTCGTTTAAAAATTCAGAATTTATTCTCTAGATCTCGGATGATGAAAGCAGTTTCACTTAGATTGGAATCGTCTCAGCGAAATCTAATAGCCGTCGAATTTAGCAAAATTCAGGATAATTCGGGTTGGCGCTTTTTCGAGGCATCCGAGTTCGGAGGTCTTGTAAGCGATTTTCGATGCAACGAAAGTCACATATAACCGTACTCATGCTTGTAAGTGGTATGAGTAGATAAATGATAGTAGACTTGATTGAAGATAGTCTTTGGAGTGTGGCGGGAAAAAGAAGAGAACACCAATATCATTTTGAATTGTTATAAGTTGGAAAAAGACAAAATACTGCATAGTATTGTATTCTTCGTCGAGGTAAAAATGGGAAAGGCGAGAAATGGCCCCGGAGGAGGATGCGGAGTGGCGTGAGAAATGGCGATTTCCTTTAGAGAGAGAGAGACTTCTCTCCTAAATTTGATAAATGTGTCCGGGTCGTCGGAATAGTAAAGGTTGCTCTGCGCATCGAGGCTGCGCGTGGGCTTTTTGTTTTGAGGAGTTTTGACAGGCGCTCAGTGGTAAAGTTTCTCCACCACTTGGGTTTTATTCTTTGTTTAAGAGCATGTTAATGTTTGAGTTGAATGAGGCGTGAGGCCAGTTTGTTCGGATCCCAATCTTGGGGCCAGGGTGTCCTATTTTGGAGTCATTTTACGGAGTTCCATGAGGCGGGTGTATTAATTTGTGTGGGTGTTGTGTCATGAGTTGCTGTTAAATCATATTTATTTGATGTGTATGAGGCCTTGAATGGCCGTTTGATCGATTCAGCTTGGGCCAGGGTGAAAAAATGTTAGACTCAAGTGGACAACCATTGGTATCCACCCAGGCTGATTTGGGTGTGGTTGTGCAATTGTAAGCGATAAATCATGTCTTGATTGGAATGAGATTCAGATGGCCATGAAATTCGGGTTCCGCAAGTGAGCCAAGCTGATCAGTGATTTTTAGGGAATAGTAGCAGAGGTTTCAGCATTCCCGAGAATAGTGTTCACAAAATAAATTTTGTGAAATAATGTGTTTAGTTGAGTAATTCAGATTAGATAAAACAAGTGTTTGATCATTAGCCATGTGAGCTAATTTTGATGTATGGAAATGTGAAATTACATAACATGTTTGTGTGATTTAAATTATGTGAATAATACATGATTATATATTTGCATGTGTTATTGAACTTAAATGGAAATTGTCATGCATTCCATATGCACTTTGAGTACCACTAGGGACAATGAGTGAGTGCATAGAGACATTCTCTGAGAGAATAAGGAGAAGGAGTTGTCACAAAATAAAATCGAATAAAATATCATGCAGTCGGAACTGACAGTTGATATACATCGGAGGGTAGTCCATAAATATCAACCGTGGAGGCGCTGGCGTTGATTGATGTATACATCGGGTTGTCGACCAAATATAATGAATTCTCATCTGGGCTTAGGCGTGTGAAGTCAGTGAGGACTTGAGTGCAGGATGATCAGTTTCGACGTTCAAATAGGATCATGCATTTGCTTGAATGTGTGTTTATTTTGGAGCATTGCATATGCACTTAGGTGGAGAGTAGCCCCGCCCCGAGGGTGGTTCCACTCGCCGGGCAGTAAGCTCACCTGTCGGGGGATATTATTTTGGTACGGGGAGGCGTGCGAGGCTTGGACTCCATCCATGAGGGCCTGTTTAGAAGAAGCGGATTATTGGCTTTGGTTTTTATGATGTATGACATGTATTAGAATTCTCTAATTTTAATATATGAGTTGTATAAAGTAAATTTGAACTCTTGAAACTATTGGATATAGTTGGACATATATATTGATGAGTATTGGTTTATGAGCCCCAGTGGCCGTTTAATATAGAAGCGTATATTGGATTGTTTGGGGACCGGGTTATATCTGAGGTTATGTATCTGAATTAGAGCTCCGTACAAAGGAGAATCTGCCAGATTTTCAAGAGTGGAGTCGGGTAACCCGACATCCACGAGTATTCCGCGGGTTGACGGGTAGTCAACGGACCCCCGGGATTTGGGGCGTCACAATGTATGTATGTGTGTGACTAAATTATTGGTGGCAAACTTTCCCTCCATTAAACTTTACATATAGTCAAAGTCCAAAACTAGCTAACTTATACCAAAAATCACTCATTGTAGTCAAAGTCCAAAACTAGCTACTTATAGATTTGGTCATGGTTTTATTGAAAATCGTGACCAAAAACACACTAATGTGACTTTTGGTCACGGTTTTAAGTAAAACCGTGACCCAAAATCACATTAGTGTACTTTTGGTCAAATTGGTTTTCACAAAAACATTTCGCACAATAATATTAAATTGTTCAATTTAATGCAATAATAGTAAATGAAAGATAGGGATAGAGAAAACAAAACCGAGTACATAATAAAATTTAATGCACTCTTACCTCGTCCTTCTCTCTGACCTTGACCGATGGGGTTCCACTAGTGGAAAGCTCTAACTCGAGTTTCTTCTTTTACACTTGGATTATGGCTCCAATGGGCTCTTCACAAATCTTTCAAGTTATACAAACTTGAAGCTTTCTCATTTAAGTACAAGGACACACTCTCAAGCTCTCAAGATCTTTCAAATACAACTAAAGCTTGGATGAACACAAGTGTGCACTCTAAAATATTCAAATGTAATGAAGATACCTCACGATCTTAGTTTGAGAAATGATTCACAAGGGAAATGATGATTGAGAGGATATTCAACAAGTGTCTTACCTCTTAAGTGATCCCCCACGCTCTATTTATAAAGTGGGAATTCGATAGCATTTAAGCTGTCAACAGGTCAACCTTTTTCTATATACTAGTTTTTGTATCCGTTAAAATCGGCCCGATGGGAAGCCAGGTCGAATAGTGTGACCCGATCAGTTTATATCTCTGAATCGATTGGCCAGTTTTTAGTTCTACTAAAATTGATAACTCTTTGCATCCATCGAATTAGGCGACCCGATTGGTTGTTTTATGGAAAAAAAAATAGTAGCTGTGCATCCAAGCAGGTGGACCGGGTTTATATGAGCCGTTCGTAGTTTAGTTCTACAAAAAATGGATGGTTACTGCATCCATCTGATCGACAAATCAACTGACAAACCGATCAAGCTAGTTTCATCGAGTAAAATGGATGGCTCACACATCAAGCGTCGATCGATTTATAGCGAGCCAGTTGAACCCGGTCGACAGGTTATATCCAGGACCCAGTTAGCGCCCTATTTTCATCGCATAAAGATTATAAATTTTCATTTCTCTCCCCACTCCGCTTTTGCTCTCATTTCCTCTCTCATTCTCCTTCCTCTCTCTACCGAAAACCCTGGGAAAAATAATTTCTTATCTTAGATATTTACATTTGGGCTATAAGACTTTGATTTTTGGCCTCTATGCTCATACGCATAGCTAGAGGTTTCATTTGCATTTCTCTCTCACATGACCGTTTTTCTTCCATCTTTGGTAAGTTTTCTCCCTTTCTTCTTATTCTATTCCACTCGTTCTCTATTTGGGTATGTCTTGTAGGTATTTTTTCCACTGTGTTGCTGTTTTAGTTAGGAGACAATTAAGGTCCGTTTGGGACCTAACCTCAGGATTTGGGAAATTGCTAGAAATTGCTAAGAATTAGTTTTGGCTCTAGTTCAAAACTATTTTGGTTAGGATTTGGTAGAAATTGGGGCAATTGCTAGGTTCCGTTTGGTTCAAAAAAGCTGAGTTAAGTTCGTTTGGGACCTAACCTAAGAGTTTAGAAATTGCTAAGAATAGGTTCAATAACTCTAGATTTACAATTGTTTTGGTTAGTATTTAGTAGAAATTGGGAACTAATTAACAAGGTGGATTTTGGTTCAAAACAATTAGGGTCCATTTGGGACCTAACCTAAGAATTGTATTGCTAGAAATTGCTAAGAATCGGTTTTGGTTCTAGTTCAAAACTATTTTGGGTATTGGATAATAAGCTCAGATTTGGTATTGGATTTTAGGACCTCTGTTTGACTTCTTTTAAGGCTAGACTGACTTTTGGTCATCCTTGTTCGTTTTTAGGTCTCTTACCTGGTTAGGTAGTTGTGGGGTTGTGTTTTGTTTTTGACTTGTTATAAGGCTAGATTCACTAGTCTCCCACATTGGAGATTTCTTTTCTGCTATTTAAAAAATTATAGTAGATGTGATTTATGCTTCAAAATGCTAGAAAAGTACTATGCATTTGTCCTAAGTATATGATGCATGATAAGTCTTTACATGGTAGTAATTTCTTTGTATACATTTTTGGATATGTTAGTCTCATAGTGTGTTTTTAAGTAATTCTTTCTAATATTGTTTGTCATTCATTTACTATCATTCACTCATTCTCAATTTAGTAAACCCTAGAAATCCCGTTCAAGCATCCTTGTATGACAGTTGTCTCTTTGATCATATATTGAAAACATATAAGTTGAAAAAGTATGGATATGATTATTTATTTTTGTCATACTCAAGTTTTCAACTTAAATGTTTTTGCATATGATTGGGGAAATTGTCTAGAAATAATGCTTGAATTGTCCGTTTTGACAGTTTAGAAATACATAACATCTATGAAATCAAACGCTTATGCTTTATTATTTTAATAAATTTCAACAATAATTCCCTTGTTCTCTGGGTGCATATTTGGACAAGTTGACACATTGTTAACAGTTTAGTTAAGCTAATTAATAATATGTTTATACCTTGGCCATTTCGTATACTTGGAGAACTGTAGGGAAATGTTGCCAAAATTTCCTCAAAGTGAAACTAAATATTTTGGTGATTGATTAATAGGAATTATGTATTTCTAAATGGGATAGGAACCGCTGCACGATACGGAGTTTAGAATGAATCTTTGAAACATATCACATTCATTTCAAGTTGATAGGAAGGTTGATTGTTATGTGATTGAATGATTTAATTTGTAGAGATACGAGAAAAATGCCAATAGATAAGAGTTGGATGCAAAAGTCAAGAGTAAACAATGAATATAAGATAGGAGTCTCACAGTTCTTAGACTTTGCCTTTAATAATGCACCGGGAAAAGAAATGTTCTCATGCCCATGCATTGGTTGAAATAATTGTCTACAACAAAAGTGAGAAACTATGTATGACCATTTGTTAGACAATGGGATAGCTAGAAATTATGTGCGATGATT
Source organism: Tetrastigma voinierianum (assembly GCA_016808115.1). Classification (NCBI taxonomy): domain Eukaryota; kingdom Viridiplantae; phylum Streptophyta; class Magnoliopsida; order Vitales; family Vitaceae; genus Tetrastigma; species Tetrastigma voinierianum. The sequence continues at coordinate 78,095 of JAEQBH010008373.1, forward strand.
GATGCATAGAATGAGTTTATGAACTGCGGAATATTGACAAATAGTAATGAGTCGATATGCATGATGAGATGGAAGAAATGTTAAACTATGCATTTGAAATGTCAATGTCAAATGAGGAATCTGAAAGAAGTCCACATGTTCATGAGGAGTTTGAATCGATACCGAATGAAAATGCAAACAAAATTTATAATTTGTTATTGGCGAGCATGAATTATATTCAAGGTGTAAAAATTTAAAGATTGTGTTTTATCATAAGGCTATTTCAATAAAAGTCATTTTGATGATGGAATAATAGATATTTACAATATTACTTGAATTGTGGAAGGAGACTCTTAGAAGATTGAACACTAAAGTATTAAAATGTAAAAGTGCTCAAGTGACTGAATATAATATATTAATAATAATTTTACTCATATTATATGTTGTGTTCAAAGAACATGCAATTCGAATGAGAGTGTATTGTGTGTGGTGTCTCTAGATGGAAATCAAGTGATGTTCATCCTATAGATGAGTTCAATCGGTCATCAAAGGAAAAGAAAATTCTTGATAAGGTATTGCGTTATTTTCCCTTAAAACCAAAACTTCAAAGTTTATATATGTCATCGAGAACTAGCTACTCACATGAAATGGCATGTTGCTGGTTGCATGAGAGGTGAGATCATGAGGCATACAATTGAAGCTTTAGCTTGGAAAAACTTCGATAAGGTACACCCTTCATTAGCATAAGAACCTCGAAATGTTAGATTTGGTTTAACAAGTGATGGGTTCAATACTTTTGGAAATATGTCAATTTCATATAGCATGTGGACTGTGGTTCTTATTATATATAACTTACCACCTTAGATGTGTATGAAACAAACATTCTTCATGTTATCACTCCTTAGTCCTGGTCCAACTGCACCTAGGAATGTCATTGATATATACTTACAACCATTAATAGATGAGTTGAATGAGTTATCAGAGGTTGGAGCAAAAACATATGATGCTTCAACAAAACAAAATTTTTGTATGCGTGCAGCTATATTATGGACCATCAATTATTTTCCTGCATATGCAAATCTTTTTAGTTGGAGTACTAAAGGGCAATTTTCTTGTCCTTTTTGTAATAAGGATTGTTTGTCATATCGATTACAAAATGAATGGAAATGGTGTTACATGGGTCATCATCTATTTTTATCGACCGATCATAAATTTCGACGTGATAAAAGGTCATTTGATGGAAATGAGAAGAATAGAGCAGCACCAAAACAATTGTCTGTGGAAGATGTTCTACATCAGCTACATGGAATGGAACATATTATTTTAGGGAATGCATCAAAAAACAAGATGTTGGCAAAAAGAAAAAGTTAACATGCTAAACTTAAGCACAACTGAAAAAAGAAAAGCATTTTTTTCCAATTGCCATATTGGAAACCCTTATTTTGCATCACAATTTGGATGTACTACATATTAAAAAGAATATATGCGATAATATAGTTAGCACCTTCTTGAGTATTAATGGTAAATCGAAGGATAACATGAATAGTCGTCTTGACTTGGATGCTATGGGTATTAAAGATCAACTTCACCCTATAGAAAGAGGAAATAGTGTTATGTTGTCTACTGCATGCTATTCACTAACTTCAAATGAAAATAAGGAATTCTGTAAATATTTGAAAAAAGTGAAGGTTTTAGATGGTTATGCTTGTAACATCTCTCAGAGCATACAAGTGAATGAACGAAAGATTTTTGGATTAAAGTCTCATGATTGTCATGTTCTCATGAAACAACTTCTTCCCCTTATGATTCATGGGGTTCTACATAAGAATTTTTGTGTTGCTATAGTTGAATTATGTAGTTTCTTCAAACAACAGTGTTCTAAAATGTTAAAGACTTATCAATTAGAGCACCTTCAGAATGACATAATACTCACACTTTGCAAATTGGAAAGAATATTTCCTCCATTTTTTGATGTTATGGTACATTTACCTGTGCATCTTGCAAATGAGGCAAGGTCCTTTGGACCAGCTACTTGATATATCGATGGATGTATCTGATAAATGGTATGTTCTCATTCAATTAATTATATATATATATATATATATATATATATATATATATATATATATATATATATATATATAGTTTGCAAACAAATCTATTGTGTTATGGATTACAAGGTATTTCACAGCACATTAAAGTCTTGTAATGCGTAATAAGAGTCGTCGAGAAAGGTTACATTACGGAGAATTTACATAGTAGAAAAATGTGCAACCTTTTGTTCAAGATATTTGCAAGATGTTGAAACAAAACATGATCGTGAAGAAAGGAATTATGTCATTGCAAATAACATAACAAATGAAGGAGTTCAAAAGCATTTTCAAATGCATGGGGCGTCTGATAGGAAAATCAACATCTGTTCTTAAGAGCGAGAAGAGTGGTCTCAGCGCGTCCATATGTGCTAAGTAATTGTGAGGAAGTGACGCCATTCATTGAGTAAGATGATTGTTTGAACAAAACTTTCTTTCAATTCTCATGCAGAAATGTAATTTTGGTCTTCATGAGCATAATAATTACAAATCTTTATTTTTCAAAAAGAACAAACAATCTATAAGTGTTAAGCCTCGTATTCGTGCACGAGATGTAGATTTGATTCACACAAAAGAATTCATTTGTTGGTTTGAAGAACGTGTGTGTACATTCACTATATACATTTTCATATTATCTAATAAACATGTATGTTTTATAATCTTATATTTGAATCGATCAGTTTATACAAATGCCACATGAAGGTGCGGATTCAAACTGCAAACACATCTTATCCTTTGTCGTGGACCAGTACATAGTTACATGTTTTAAAGATACATGTTAATGGGTTGAATTCACCTGAAACGAGAAAAGGGAAAAGACTTAAAATAGTGGAGTTATTGTAATCGTAGAGGTATCTAGCTTTGCAAGTGCAAGAGACACGAACCCAATTTTTGGTCATGTTTCTTACTACGGTGCGTTAACTGATGTAGTTGAGTTACATTACCTTAGTGGAAATAGAGTTATTTTATTTAAGTGTGACTGGTGGGATGTAATCAGTTTTGGAAAGGGGATAAGAAGGATGATATGGATTCTGTGTTTGAATTTTGAACATACCATATGCATAGATAGACCATTTGTACTGCATCTCAAACAAAACAAGTCTTTTATGTTCAAAATTGATGAGGAAAATCGGCTGCTGATGGCAATACAAACTCGAGGGGTTTATGATATGAACCAAGAAGTATCTACTAATGATCCAGATCCATATCAACAACCTATAACACTTCATATTCAACATGATGTGCGTGACCTAGTTGAGAATGATTTAATCAATTGGGAAAGAAGTGATATTATAGAAGAAACTGACCAAACAGATGTTCTACTATCATAATAACATTGTTAGTAGAAAGATAATGAATTTATTCATGATGAGGATATGATGGATGTAGTTAATATCTTGGTAAACATATATAAATATATATTATTTGACATATACGTTGTAATTTATTGCATGTTATTTATGTAACTTCTTTATATTTCATTTTATAAATTGCTTTATTATATAGGAAATGTCTCATCGAAGAAGGAGAGTACAGATAGTGTCTGTAGAGGATGGCTCGGACAATCTACAACAGAACATGCAGTTACAACCACTTGCCACTAACTCTACTAGCTTTTGGTGATTTTGGTCCTTTAGATGCTGGGTCAACTGGTATGTTTAAGATAATTATGCTTAACTTTACTTATGATATTTGTGTTTACATATGTTTAATTTCTCAAATAATGAAAATCAATTATTTAATTTTATATAAGAGAATAAATTATGTTTCTTATAATTTCAATCTTACTTTTAGAAGCCTCTAGCAAAAGGAGGACACGTGGCTCAACGCATAACTTGGATTTACTTGGCATGAAACCCGGTGAAAAAAATCAACACATTTCAATACAAAATGCCAAGTTGTTTATCATGACAACGGCGAAAGACTTTTTAGTTATATGGGGACATTGGTACGATCTCAACACGATGTACCCATCCAAGTTCAAGATTGGCATTGCATTAGTATAGATGTAAAGGAAAATCTTTGGGCCTTAATATTGGTCTGTCAATTACTATTCATCTAAATTGTAATGTTATTGTTTGAAAATGAAACATCTTAATTATATATGACTTTTCATGAAATATAGGAGAAATGTAAATTGATAAAAATATTCAAGAGCTACATTATTTCATATTGGCAGAAATACGACAAAGTTATAGAAATAAGATGAAGGTCAAGTATTATGACCCTTATATCTGAGATATGAGAGATATTGCGCCACAAACCTCAGCGCTTACCAAATGATGGTGGAGGTGGCTCATTAAATTTTGAGCACCTCGAGGCAAAGGTAAACATAATGATTTTTTTCATATAGTGTATCTTTTTCATACTCATCTTAAAAATAATAAATGTGTTGTAGTTATATCTAATTTAATACTGTTTTAGTAACTTTTAATATGTTTAAGTAGCTATAGGTGATATACTGTTTTATTTGATATAGGATATCTCTAGAAAAACAAAGCTAATAGAGTAAAGCAAGTCATAAAGTATACAATGGGATCAAAAAGTTGTGCTCAAATCCAACATGAAAAGGTACAAAATTTATTATTAATAAGATTTGCTTGTACATCAATAGTTCATAAAAAATAACTTAATTGTTTTACTTGTAAAAATAGGCACAAAAAATTGACGATCGAACTAAGCCTAATAGAGTTAAGATGTTTGTTTTAACACATACAAAAAAATATGGGATGCCTATTGATGATCGTTCTAAGTAGATCATGGTACTGAAGTATCTAAATTTTATATACTTGTGTTTCAATCATAGCTACATACTGATTATTTGTCTGAATCTAACTTAATTATTTTTCTTTTTGTAATGTCGGGATCAATTGAAGGCGGTTACTATCCCAACTTGAAGGGATGTCTTCTTCTTCTCCCTCTTTGCTTCTCTTGCTTCTCTTTTGTACGCATCATGCAGCCAGCATCTACATCGTAGATGACATATGCCAAGTAATGGAATTAGAAGAGGCATGGAAGTGTTCAGGACTATGGTTGGTGTTACTCCGCTAGTCTTTGGTAATTAGGCGGGAAATCGAATCTATTTTGTCACACAACTTGAAAATGCCTAAGAGATGCTAAAAGTTGAAGAACAAAAGTTTACAACATAAACTGAAACATTTGAAGAAAATTTGGTAGAATTTCAAAGGAAGACACGAGAAGAAGTGAAAGAAGAGTTTGATGGAAAAATTATGGAAATTGAAATAGTCCAAACACAACTTCAAGAACATATGATGCAAATGATGCATCAATTTCAACAAATTTTATATGATACATTCTCCTCATTTTTTGGAGTTTTTATAACTAATATGTGATGTTGGTTAGTTGACTTATTACATTATATGATAGAATTTAAAAACTAATTTGTATCTCTTTTATTATTTTTTTGTCATATTATGTTAGTTTTTAACCATATAGCTTGAGATAATTTATTATGATATATTGTACTATTTTAAATTTTGAATTTTAGAATTGTTGAGTTGCTTGATTGCTTACATAGGTTTAAAAAAGATTAATTGTTTTATTACGGAGTTTGGAAAATGAGAATCTATAAAAAAAAAAAAACTAATTGTTTAAATGTAATAATTTTTAGTCTCGGTCAAGCAAAAAATCGTGACCATATGGTCCATTTTTTATGACAGTCATAACAAAAACCGTGACCAAAAAGCAGGGAAAGGGTGCTTCGAAAGGACCTTTTGAGTCGCGGACAAAATGGCCGTGGCTAAAGGGACACTTTTGGCACGGTGTTCATCTTCAGTTGTGGCTAAATGTTGACATTTTTAGTGAACACCGTGGCTAAATGATGACATTTTTTAGTCACGACCAGCATGAAAACCGTGGCTAAAAGTGCCCCTTTTAGCCATGGTTTCATTCTGACCATGCCTAAAAGGGTCTCATTTTCTCCCTTTTTTTTTGTCATGGTTTTTGTTATGATCGTCACAAAAAATGGACCATATGGTCACGGTCACATAGGAATCCATGACTAAAATTATGACATCCCAAACTCCGAAGGTCTTTTTTTGCTGCGTCAACTCTATCACCCGATAGAGAAATCTACGTCGCGACAAAGCAGCACCCATGGGTAGTGCAATGATGACAAAGCCTCTCTATCGCGACAATCCCTTATTACGCTTGCCCGTGCGCACTCGACCACATGCGGAGCCCCGGTCGCATGCTTGTTGCACGCGCTAGACTTCACTTTCCCGGTCTTGTTTGGCCCACCCTTGTTGATACACCATGCTTTCTGTCACGATAGGAGACCGCAATTCCCTATCGCGACAAAGAATCCTCTATCGCAACCAAGACTTTTCCCTCCTTGGCCAAATTGTGTCGCAACATGGGAAAATCTCATGTTCTAGGACTTTCTGTCGAGACAGAAGACCTTGAGAAGTCTATCGCAAGCAGAACATTCCATCACGTCCCTCAATCGTGTACAATACGCACCTACGCCACCTAGTCGACGATTGCTCGCGGTTGCATTAGGAACACGCTTGGCGACGCAGCACTATCGTGAGCGCGATGACCAAGCGCAACATGCCATACCGCCCCATTAAATGTCCCGCCCTTAAACCAACCCCTGTCGCAACACTACACCCAGTGTCATGACATGGGACCTGAAAATCTCTGTCGCGACAAGAACCTGGAAATGGGCAGTAGTCCACCCTTCTCCATTCTCTGCACATCCAAATTTCACCCAATTTCAATAATCTCAATTCTACTGCCTACTATACTCATTTTTCAGGCAATTTAAAATCTGAGAAATTATACCATAATTACATACCCGACTATTTATACAATAGTCCAAAATAATTTTATAAAAATCCTTTTATACAAAACATTTTTTACAAAAATGTTACTCAAGGCCATATGTCAGCCTCCTTCACAACCACGGTCTCGTCGGAGCGCCGTGTTCTTGTACACGCCCTGTACCTTAAAGGGGGCCCCACGACGAGGTGAGCAATGCCCAGTAGAGAAGTTTTCCTACAAGAGCTATTCCCCACATAAAATGCACATGCAATGGCATACATAGAACATACAATCATATTCCATATAATTAATGTAATCCTATATGGAATATTCATGACATGCATGAGATGTGACTCCTCATGCCCACAACCCGAGTCCCGACCGACTCCCTCACACTTAGAACGCCAAGTGTGAAAAACTAGTCATTGGTGTTTCACCCAATGACATGCCTCATTGGACCAACCTCCAATATTCATTTGAATTTTATTAAATTTCGTGTGTTTATTTAGGTAGCAAATTTTAGGGTCTCACTATAAGCTTCGCAGACCCTCCGACACTTTTGCAAACTTCCATCGCTGGATACATATGTCTGACCAAGAAATAAAATTTAGGTCTTTCACCCCATGGGGGGATCTGCCCCATCTTGCTGCACCCAACACACATGATTTATCGTTATTGTTGTTTTACCCAACAGTGAGTCTCGATTTTGGACGTTGTCCCATTTCCGAGCTCACCACACATTCACCAAGAATGGTGAATCAACCATCACTATGCACCCACACTCAACGCAAATACACGTGACAAAGGCATATGGAGGTGCGCAAGTAGCGCCACTTAATATTTCATGCATTATTTCCAATTCATGGAAAATAATTTTCATTCATCACATCAATATGTCAAAGGCATATATCAATATCAATTTGCACACACTGCATGTTATTTAATTATCAAACAATAACACATAAGAGTCCCTTGAATTAGGACCTCTATCCAACGAGGCATCATACAACCTCAACATTCAAAAACACTTCAACACACTGCAAATAAAAATTTTATTTTATTTTCTTTTTCCCCGCTTTCAGAACTCACACGACAAGAACTCTTACGCCAGTTCCCGATTGTGAGCGCACACCGCAAGTCGCACTCGCCCGGGTATGTCTCGCGCTGGCCGTGCGTGGACCGCCTACCCTCCTAGTCGGGTCAACTCCAAAGGAGTTAGGTCATGACTCACACCCGTAACCTTTAAATGCATTTTTGTACGCTATGGACTACCCAATGCAATCCCAAACATTTCTGCCTCTGATCCCAAAATTTTGGGACTGAGTATCTAGGCCACTCATGGCCCCGATGAAAATTGTGCCATTAAATGGCTTTGGGTTAGGGCTACACAGCAGGGAAAATCCCCCCGGAGTTTGTCAAAACTCCCCGATTTCGATCTCTATTCGAAGCTCTCGTCGGGGGGATGAACTTTTCCTCTTGCTCTGACGAATGCCGATGACTGGATCTCCGAGAAATCTAGAGAGAAGTTGGAGCTTCTCACTCATCTTCTCTTCTTCTCTCTTTTCTTCCTTCTTTTCTCTTTCTCCTCCATCGGATTTGCTCACATGCCAAGTGGGATGTCTTCTCTTGCCACGTGTCACCCTCTCATTGGCTCTCTTGGATTTCTATCCTCTTATCCATAACTTTGGATTTCCATCCTCTTAGCTTGTGACACATGTCCCACATGGGTCCCACTTAGACTTTTGTTTGACTTGCTCTCCATTTGACACATGGCTCATTATGAGCCACCCAAACAAGTGTCACTTGCTACCCTTGGTGCCTCGAAAACGTGGAAATTCCGCGCCCATCTCGGGAATCTACCTGCAACTAGATTTCTCGCGATCATCTGCAATCTGATGTCCATTTTGTCATCTAAGATCTAGGAAAATTCCGGATTCCAATAGTGATGTCCATTTCTCGGGTTTTACAAAAACCTTTGTCTACTCCTACTATTGTAACGCTTGGTCACGATTTCATAAAACCACGACAATAAGTTTTAGTGATAGAGTTCATTGATTTGGTGGCGGTTGGTGACCGTGAACTAAAGTCCTATTTCTTGTAGTAAAGTATATATATACCAAAAAACAAGATATGTAAATTCCTTAATAAGAGTAAAATTACAAGTAAAAAAAAAAACAAGACAAAACTATATTTGTTTGTTCACTCTTGACCTTAGAATCTTTCACCAATATACATTACAAGAAATAAAATGAAGAAAGTGAAAATTAACAATCTTTATAAATTTTACCCTCATTTTAACAATTATTTTCAACTTCAACAAAAAAACAAGTATACATGTACCAAAAAACAAGGTATGTAAATTTCTTAATAAAAGTAAGATTTCAAGTAAGATAAAAAAAACAAGGTAAAATTATATTTGGTGGTTCATTCTTGACCTTATAATCTTTCAATTTTATATTACAAGCAAATAAATGAAGAAAGTGAAAATTAATAATCTTCCTAAAATTTGCCATCATTTTATATAATTGACCTTAAATAAAAGAAGTTTGATACTAATCTTAATAAAACAACATTTTCTATATAACAAGACTCTCTTTAACAATAATAAATAGCTACTTCTCTACAATTATAACAATTTCTTCATGTAACAACATAAATACGAATAACAACATTAATGATGGTGAAAATTATTCATGTTCTCCTCTCAATGTAACAAATGATACACAATTTCTCCATGTTACAACAATAAATAATAATAACATTAAATATAAAAATTATTGTTTGATTACTTGTATTAACAATAATGAAAATGAAATATTAATGATATTAAGTATACCTTCAAGCATATGTAAGAATTAATTGTGTTGTCAATATAACCCACTTCGATTGCACTTCATTGAGGTCATTTTCACTTTATGATTTTTTCCCTTTAAACTAATAATTAATTATAATAGAAATGATGATTAGTTAGGTTAATAAAAATATTTAAGTATGAGAACTAATATAATTTATTAATGAATACATACCTTTGTAGATAGAAGACTTGGGTCAACAATAATATCTTTTATATATTTCAACACATAATAGCCACACTCCACACTACCTATTTGTCTTGGGCACTATAGGTATGGATATTAGTTTTGAAACAATTAAATCTATTCAAAATTATATTCAAAATTTATGAGTTAATCTAAGTGTTTAAAGTATGTAATTAAATCTAAATAAATAGCTTACCGCTACTTTTACCTATGTTGGTTCTCTTTTTGATGATTTTTGTTTATCTGATAGATGAATTCGTAGTGTTGTTGTAAACCCAGTACCCTAATTTCTGAAAAAGGGTAAATGGTTATTTCAAAACTAAATTTTTCTCGATCTCAGATAACGAAATGGACTTCACCGTTGGAATTGTCTCGCGAAATCTAGCCACCACGTCGAATTTCGTCAAATTCCGAGATAGTCGGAATTTCACGTTTTTCGAGGCACCAAGTGTCGGGTGCCTTAAAACGACTTGTAAGAGACATGTGATGTGACAAAAGTCACCTACTACATGTACCCATGTGACACATGTTGCATGATTAGTGAGATGATGGAGATGAATGGCCTGATTGCCATGTAAAAAATCAAATAGTTAAATGAGGGGACACAAGTGGAATTAATGAAGATTAAAATGAGAATAAGACAAGGAATAGTTTTATTCTCCAAATAGAAAGCCAAAACGCAAGTAGTTTGGTTTTAAGTTTGAGAGAGAGCTTACTTCTCTAGATTTCCTGGCTGCTCAACCGTTGGTTCGCTTCGGGCTAAGAAGTAAAGTTGTTCTATGCGGTGAGGGCTACGCGTGGACACCGATTTGGTGGAGTTCCGACAACTCTAAGAGGTAGGGATCTTTTCCTACTTGGTTTATTCTTTGGCTAAGGGTCATTTTATGACGGGATTTGCCGAGGCCTAGAAGGTCGTGGTTACCTGGCCCCAAAGCTTTGAACCGAGTGAAGAAATCCTTATCAGTAGCCGGGAAATGTTCTCAACTTCGAGGGTTTCACCGTTCTGATTTTTGGTGATTTTTGTGTTGTTTGAAAGTGATTCAAAATGAATTGTTTGTATTTGCTAATTAGTCATGTGGAGCTAATTTTGCATTATTGATGTTAATTTAATAACATGAAATTGTGCGAATTAATTATGTTAATATATACATGTTTTATATTAGTATGGAGTTGTTGATTTATTAATGCATTCCATATGCACCGGGGCACCCTAGAATATTAGGAGTGAGTGCATGACATGAAAGAAAATAAAAGGAAAATATTGTGAAATGAATTTACGAAAGATTTCTCCGGAGAATCAGGTTGGAGATTGTCCAACACCACGCCGAGGCCCAGAATTGTTTCGGAGGGTTATCCAACAGATTCGTCTTGGATGGTTGTCCAATAAATTTTATCGAAACTCAGAGGTAAAGTTTTCAGAACAAAAGCTTTTGTTTTGAACCGTATTTTTACTCGATTCGCTTAGGCATGTGCGAGGAGCCTGTGAGGACTCAGACATGGGATTGGGCATGTAGACATTCAAGTAGGATCATGTATTTGAGTGTGATTGTTTGTCAAGACATGTGCACTTAGGTGGGAGTAACCTAGGAAATTATCACACTATTTTGCCTGCCTTGTCGAGGGATCACTTCATTTCTCGGTACATGGAGGCATGTGAAGATGGCGCTACTAGATGCTACGCTGCTAAGAAAGCCTGATTGTGGCTTTGAAATTTTCATTGTATAACATGTACTAATTAAAATCTTAATATATGTTTAATTAAGAGTGATTTATTAACTCTTGAACCATGTACAGTAGTTGGCTCGATATATTAGTGAGTATTGATGTATGGGCCCTCAAAATACTTTATCATTTTAATTCAGATATGGACCCTGTGGTCTTTGTAAACATTGGGATAGTTACATGTGGATTGGGACAGTTGTTTTTGGGTAGAGCTCCCGCATGCAGTGAGACTCTACCCGATTTTCGCGAGGGTGTCAAAGTTACCCAACATCCACGAGTATTCCACTTCAAGTTAATCCAAGGTTGTCAACTAGATTGGACCCTGAAGGAAGTCAGTTTGATTGGGATGAACACATGGTGAGGCATTCCAAAGAGTTGGAAAATGAGGCTTACTACACCTCCTATCTTGATAGTCCTTACAGGGACAGGTACACAAGTAGTATTATGATGCAGCCTCGAGGCCTGATTGGGATGTGTTTCTGATGCAAATTTCAGAGGGCAGTGAGCTACGGTTCTCACGGGTCAAGTATCATGAGCACTACCCCCACACACGACATGGAGTTGGCGGCCGTAGTCTTCGCCTTGAAGATTTAGTGCCACTACTTATATGACGAACAGTTCAAAGTGTACTCAGACCACAAAAGTCTGAAGTATATTTTCATGCAGCGGGACCTCAATACGAGGCAACGCATATGGATGGAGTTCCTAGAGGATTATGACTTCACTTTGCATTACTACCCTGGTAAGGCAAATGTGGTGGCTGATGCACTCAGCATTAGCTAGTATAACTTCCCCGAGATGGATGCTCTAGACTGTGACGCTAGGCTATAGTAACGAAAGCGTGCCTGGGTGGTACTTGGGAGTTTAGTAGCCACCGCCTCGTTGAGGCAGAGTGATTGAGTCTCAAGGACAGGACACGGAGATAATGTCCATTAAGGACCGTACAAATAGTATCAAGATTTATATCGGACCATCCACGCAGATGGTAGTCTTCAATATAGAGGATGGGTAGTGGTTCCCCAGTTGACCGATTTGAGAGAGGGAGATTTCTCAGGAGTTTCACGTTTTGACGGCCATCCGTGTGGCACGAAGATACCAGATCTTCATCACAAGTATTCACTTCGAAGCGAGATGAAGAGACAATGAGGGACTTTGTTCAACGATCTCTCACGTCAGGAGGTTAAGGCACCGTGGCAAGCGTGGCTACTTCAAAGAATCGAGGTGGCCGAGGGCGGGGAACGTCACGATGGATTTTAGACTCACTACTACGGATCACGAGGACATGATGTCGCAAGGGCGATAAAGGGACCGACTCACTAAGTCGGTGACATTTTCTAACCGTGAGGATGACCTTCACATCGGGAGATTCCGCCTGGCCAGACATTCGAGAGATAGTCCAGCCTACATGGAGTACCAAAGATCCATAGTGTCAGATAGAGACCCGAGGTTTACACGCACTTTTGGAAGAGTTTCCAAAAGGCCAGGCACACCTGGGCTGGGATCATGAGTACAAAATTCTTCCACCCATAGACGTAGATGGTCGGGCCCGAGGACCATACAGTGTGTTAGAGACATGTCATGAGCATGGGCCCTCTAGATCATAAGGGTAGCCGAAGAGTATTTTCCCAAGTGGAATTCGCCTACAACAACGCTTATCGTGAGGGTATACGCATGGCAACTATGAGGCAATGTATGGGAGGCCATGACACCGATATGTCGGGACCGAGGTGAGAGCTCCATCAAGGTGTCCCGATTCGATTAGAGACACCTCCGCTGAAGGTAAGCTTTGATACGACAGTCATGCTCACGGCTCAGAGCCGGCAAAAGAGCTATGCTGATATACGATGTCGACCCTTAGAGTTCGAGGTTGAGATCACGCCTTCGGGCGTGATGCCGCAGAGGATGTCGTTCCTGGAAGAGCTGAAGCTATCGCCGAGAATCATAGGACCCTTCGGTATACTCAGAGGGTAGGCACCGTATATTATTGGCTTTACCGCCAAGCATGTCGTGTGTCCATCGCTCCACGTTCCGGAGGTACACCCGCATCCAACCTATGTATTTGATCGGGGAGAGATCAGGTCGGTTAATGAATGAGCACCTTCGAGGAGGGACCAAAGGTGCACAGGATAGCCTGGATTAGGTTTTTGACACAAGACCGTACAGTGAGGGTGCTATGGCAAAGACCGCGGGAGTGGAGGAGTCAACGTGGGAGCGCGAGACACGATGTGGCCACCATCCCTTCGTTTAGGATGAGCTGTTTGTCGCCAATATCAATACATTATACACAGATACTCGCTGCACATGATCATTTGACGCATCCGGACAAAACCTTGCTGAGGGGAGAAATGTAAAACCCGGAAAATTCTAATTTTTTGAAAATGGTAAATGGCTCGGGCTTCGCAAAATCCCGAAATTTTTCTATATCTCGAATGACGAAATAGACTTAATCGTTGGAATCGTCTCTCGAAATCTAGCCACCATGTCGAATTTCGTCGAATTTCGAGATAGTCGGAATTTCACGTTTTTGGAGACACCGGGTGTCGGGTGTCGTAAAACGGCTTGTAAGAGACATGTGATGTGACAAAAGTCACCTACTACATGTACCCATGTGACACATGTCTCATGATTAGTGAGATGATGAGATGAATTGACTTGATTAAGCCATGTGTCAAAAATCAAATAGTTAAATGAGGGTTTTGAATTAATGAAAAAGATTAAATGAGAATGGTTAAGGGAATAGTTTTCTTCTCCAAATAGAAAGCCAAAAACCTGCAGTAGCTTAGGTTTTAAGTTTTAGAGAGATAGCTACTTCTCTCTAGATTTCCCGCCGTTCGTACCGCTTCTGTCACAGTTGCTAGGCGAGTCGCTCACGCGACGAGGGCTACGCGTGGACACTGATTTGGTGGAGTTCCGACAACTCCAAGAGGTAAGGATCTTTTCCTACTTGGTTTATTCTTTGGCTAAGGACCATTTTATGGATGGGGATTTTTTGAGGCCTAGAAGGGGCCGTGGTTATCGGTCCCAAAGCTTAACCGAGTGAAGAAACTTAATTAGGGCTGTGGAACAAGTAAGCTAACCGAGGGTTTCACTGTTCACGTGATTTTGGTGTGTGATTTTGTGTTGTTGAGTGATTCAAAATGAATTGTTTGTATTTGCACTAGCCCATGTATTTACAATTTTGGTGTTATTGATGTTAATTTAATAACATGAATTGTGTGAATTAATTATGTTAATATATACATGTTTTATATATTAGTATGAGTTGTCGATTGATATAATGCATTCCATATGCACTCAAGACTTAATATTATGAGCGAAAGGCGCTATGAAAGAAAATAAAAGGAAAATATTGTGAAAGGAATTTCACGAAGATTTTCCTCCGAGAATTGTGTTGGGATTGTCCAACAATTCACGCCTGAGGGGCCCAGGAATTGTTTTGAGGGTTATCCAATGCATTCGCCGAAGGGTCAGTCTAAATTTTACCAAAACTCGGTAGTAAGTTTTCGAGAACAAAAGTTTTTGTTTTGAAAACTGTATTTTTACTCGCATTTGGCTTAGGCATTTGTGAGGGAGTCGGTGAGGACTCGAGACATGAGATTGGGCATGTAGACATTCAAGTATGATCATGTATTTACTTGAGTGTGATTGTTTGTCATGACATGTACACTTAGGTAGGAAGTAATCCATGTAGGAAATTATCACTACTGGGCTTTGGTCACCCTATCGAGGGATCACTATTTCAGGTACAGGGAGTGTACAGGAAGACGACGCTCACTAGAGGCCACGTTTAGAAGAAAGCCGGATTGTGGCTTTGAAATTTTCATTTTGTATAACATGTATTAAAATTGTAAATCTTAATATATGTTTGAATTTAAGAGTGATTTATTAACTCTTGAACCATGTAATATAGTTGGTTGGGATATATTAGTGAGTATTGTTGTATGGGTCCTCGTAGCCATTTTTACTCATTGTAATTGTATACGGACCCGGTGTGGTCTTTGTAAAACATTGGGATAGGTTGTCATGTGATTGGGACAGGTTACTTCTGCAGATTCCATAAAGGAGACTCCTCGCCCACTTTCGAGAGGGTGTCGGGTTACCTCGACATCCACGAGCATTCCGCGAGCTGACGGTGGTTATCACGACCCCGGGAGGCGCTGGCGTACATAAAAATATTAATGTTTTTATATATTATATAGTATATTCAAGTACAAAAATAAAGACACTTACATGTTCACAATATCCTTAAGATCATCACATGGTCACTTTTGCATTAGATCAAGTTAGTGTGCAATCATGTTCCTAATATCTAATGCCACCAAGACCCAGTAAAAGCTACAATAGTGTAATAAATGTTATTTTGTTATTTCGTATAATCTAAAACTATTCAAATACAAAAATAAATTTTATCGCTTTCTACAACTTACTCGGAATTATATGAAATAGAAACATAGTCAGCACATTTTTCCAGCATGAAACGATTTTCAATCAACATTAACCAATTTTCTTTTGTTATCTCACCCATTACAACTTTAGAGACCAAAGTTGGATTGACAAAAACAAATTGTTTGCTAAGTCGAGCATCACTTAACTTTTTGTTCAAGTGCCTGTTTAAATTCCATATTCATTAGTAAGAAATGAATATTTTTTTTCATATATAAACACACATATAGAGATATATATAGATATCAAAGTTAACCCATATTATCAAGTTAAATAATTTCTTGTCATATATAAAATATGACACAATTAGCTGATACTTCCGTAAATGAAATTATCATATTCATGTCTTCTTTCATAAGGAAGGTCTTAAAACTCTCACCAAAAACACTTTTTGGGACATCAATAGATTGTACATTCTCATTCTTTAGCATAAGATTTTACTCAATGCAACAAAATTGATATCTGAGGGTTTTCCCTCCCTTTGAGTTTTTTTTTTTTTTTTTTTGTCTCTTTCCTTTTGAGATACCCAAAATAAAAGTATCATGATATCAAAATTATATATAACTCCTATAAAATGCAATATCACATGAAAATTACATACATGTATCAATTTAGAACTCAAAATAATCAAATAGCTTGGCCATAAAACTTGATAACCCACAGCCGCTCCAATCAAGAATTGGAATGGGAAGCGCGATTTGACTATAAGGAACATTTACAAATAACTAAAAAAGTTGGAACCACAATCCATTATAATTGTCCTTATCACTCTACAACATTTTCCTTAGTCCCCTATTGAAACAACTCACATTTTTTTGCCTTCAAAACAAATTTAAATTATTTATTGCAATCAAATAAATGTTGCAAATGAAGTTTAAAATGCATAAGACTATGTATTTCTTAAACAATACTACATTCTCTTACTTGAAATGATAAAGTGCAAAGTATAAAACGACAATTATTTATGAATTATAGCAATTATAACTAGCAAATGAAAATTATTAATAACACACATTTATGCGTGGTTTCATATTCACAGGTAAGTCGTCATCAACTTTATGGATTGGTTTCTCCACAACTTCTGGAAATAGCACCATTTTTTATTTCATGTTGGAACTACTCACCTCAGATTGTTATGTTGAAACTCCTATATGAGAAAGTTTTGTCAACACATAAACCTCAAACTTAGCTTGTCGTTCTTGTGTGACTTTTAGAATATCTCTCACAGTATGATCTGAAACACTATTGAAATATTGTCGAGGCGTATAGTACTTCCCTTTACCCCATACACGACCAGTGTATTCTGGAGTTCCTAATGCTTAAGCAAGTATGTCATTACTCCCATTAAAGTTTATGTTATTCTCTTAAGACTATTTCATTAATACATCCTAAACCAGATAAAGTTATGAAGTTAACTTTCAAGAATGTCAAACAAAATAAAGTGTTTAAAAATACTAATTTAGGTTCAAATGATTACTTACTATATTTTCTACTATTGGTGTAACAACATCATCAAAATAGCCATCTTTTTTTTGCATCGCTCTCTTCCAAAGTAAACTCCTATCAATGTTTTCTATAGAACCAACTTCAGCCATCTAATAAAATGGCCATTAGACAAATAAATTATTTCTTTATCACCAGTAAAAATAATATAAAATTAAACTAAAATAAAAACAAACTTAAACTTACCATTTCTTCTTCAAGTTTAGCATATCCTTTTCAAATTAGATGATGATTGTATATATGCTTCTTTCTCTTTTGTTTTTGAACTTCCCTATATTTCTATAAATTGAAATAGATGATTAGGATTGTGTGGATAAGTGTATTTAGTTTGATTTCAATTACATATGTAACTGAAATTTATCTGACAAACGATTTTTCACAAAAATATTCCAATCTTCTTCATCAATAAAATCGTACTTAGTTGGTGGTTTCTAAGAAGCTCAAGCTTATTCAAAGAAATAATATATTTCATAAATAACATGTTTTAAAGATCAAAACAAGTTCCCATTGTAAGCATACAATTTCTTCTACTTCTCTTGTTTAATGTAAAAGAAGTCTACAAATTGTAAACAAAGTCATTAGTACCTTCAATGTATAAATATAGAAGAAAAATGTAGAATATTTTACTATATTTATATAAAATTAAGCTACCTCATAAATTCATAGTTTGTCCTAAGTTGTATCGGAACATCGTCATGTGTGTTATATCCGATTGGTACCTGAGTACGAGCCAATACACCTAAGTAACTTGTTAAGTGTATAGAAGATTCTCCTACAAAGACACCATTAGTATTGTACTTTATGAGTAATTTAATCATTCTACTTCGATTCCTTATAATCATGGATTTCCTTGTTGCCCCCTCTATATTTTGTTTTGATTAGTGTCTTCTCTTTTTCTAAGTCCATGCTTAAAAATCAATAAGAAAGATATGTAAACTTGTTAACATATAGACAACAATATTAACATATTATCATTAAATTTTTGTTAAGAAATAAAAATTAAGAACTTACAAAAATATGCTCTTATGGAACTCTATATCGCAAACTTCGAGGTATGATTAATTGGTATCCTTGTCTCACTTGTCAGAATTCTACTAAATAAAATTATATGGGAAACATTATGGTGTTCAATATAAATGAGACTTACTCAAAAATTCAACAACCTCAAATAAGAAGTAAACATCTAACTAGTAAAAAATTCAAATTTTCAATATCGGGAAATTAATAACATTGTTGTAACTCTGTATGAGAAACAAGGTCCTACTTTTAGTTACATAAAAGATTTGTTATCAACCCAATATCCTCACAATCTCCCTCAGACATATGGTATCGTAGCTAGTCCATTGCACCAAATGATTCAACTTGTGCCAATGTAGGAATAAAAGGATGATGTTCAATAGAATTATTCATGAGGTCATTAGGATCCTCTCTATTGAAGAAGTATTTTTGAGGAGTTAACAAAACAATTGAAAATCTTTGATTAAGTTGATCTTGAACATAGTATACTTGCTTAACTTGAGATGCTAAAATTAAAGGATCAGATTTATGAGCCATCTTAGTGAAGTCAACTAGTGTAAACCCAAACTCATCAATTTTGATACCACTCTTATTGTCGACCTAATTGCACTTAAAAACCGGAATCCTAAACATGATATAATCAAGCTTCCAAATCTCTGTAATAATCCAATAGAAACATAGTTCATTAAACACCGGATTCTTATCCTCAGCACTTGCAATTTGCATTGTTATATCTACAATGCTTACTCCATTATTCTAGGTAACTCGTAACTCATCATGATTTTTTGAATGGTAGTTATACTCATTAATAACATACCCATGATACATGAACACATAATGGGTACAAGGTTTGAGATATAGATTCTTTGTCATCAATAGCAACTTCAACATGTTTGAATAAGTCATAGTTTTTAGAATTTTCTATTACTAATAGTGTTAAGAACAATGTAGTGTTTACAATCACTATATACCTTTTTCCGTAACCAATGAGTGAACGTTCGCATGTGCTCTTCTTAGAGCCACTTTTGTTTCTTAGCTTGTAGAGGATTCTTCAATTTCAATTATTTCATATGCTCTCTATTAAGATGTGTATAAAAAGATAACAATGAGTATCCAAATTTAGTTTGAGTAAACTATGCACAGTTACAAAATAGTTGATCTTACTCGATATAAGATTGGATGATAGTTGTATTTTCCAAAATAGTGTGCTTGCAATAACAAATTAGAATCAACTTTAGTGACACGACCTCCTAACAGAGGTGCCTCAACTTTACGGTCAATATTCAAAACACCAGGAATTCCAACTGCATCAATATTTAATAAGTACTCTGTACAAAATTCAATAGCTTCCTTTGCAATGTAGCATTCAACAATGCAACCTTCAGGGTGGTTACGGTTTCGCACATACCCTTTTAAAACTTTCATGAACCTTTCAAATAGGTACATCCATCTAAAATAAACCAGTCCGCAAAGTCTTACCTCTCTAACGAGATGAACTTTCAAGTGAAGCATGATATCGAAGAAGGACATCAACTACCTTCTTACATAGAGCATTGAAAAAGAAACTCAATCTAGCAATAGCATGTCGCACATGATTTGGTAAAAGTGATCGCAATAAAACTGGTAACAAATGTTGCATTAATGTGTGGTAATCATGAGATTTTAGGCTATAAAGCTTCAACTCTTCCATCGATACAAACCTTGGTGCCAATTCACATCTTATGTCCATGTCCTTAAGGTCTAAATGGGAATTGAGGCCATCTTTTATTTACCTTGGAATATTGAGTAATGTACCAATGATGCTTTCACAAACATTTTTCTCAATATGCATTACATCTAAGTTATGACAGATATGCAAATATTTCCAGTACTCAAGTTCAAAGAATATGGGCTTCTTCTTCCAACAATTCATAGAAGTCATATTGGATTTATCATGTTTAACCCTCTTTTTCCCCCACGAATTACAATTAGCATTCATTTTCAATAGTATTTCCTTTCCACTCAATGGTTGTGGAGGCAATCGAAACTTCTGCTCACCATTAAATGTCTTTTTTTGTTTCCAAAAATGATGATTTAATGGAAAAAAAACGTTTATAACCTATAAATGAGTTCTTTTTCCATACTTTAACCTATGTGAATAAGTCTCCTCCCCTACGGAAATTGAGAAGGAGATCAACAAACTAATTGGGAATCTATTTTATGAAGAAAACTGGAGCAAAGGTGATGGTGAAGAGATCTTCCTGCGGGCGTTTCGGTCACAACACCTTGCAATCAGATAGCTAGAAGAAAATAAAGAGCAACACCTCAATGTTTGGTAAGGATGTTCACCAATTCCATCAAAACCAGACCCATTACATAGAGAAATGATTGAATGATCAAAGCATCTAAGAAACAAGAGAATTTGGAACAGTGGAATGTGCACTATCGATAGCAACTAGATCATTGGGAAACAATAAAATAACCAATTCCAATGCAAACATTCGATCTAATGGAAATATTCAATCGAATGCAAACATTTAATTTGATGGTAGGGTAGGGTAGGGGAGGGGAGGGGAGGGGTTCCTTACCACCAGAATCACAAGCAAGAATGCCTCCTACACAAGAGCTCGATCCGACGACCACTATGTGGTCCTCTTCGTCCTCATCGAGATTCATAGGAAAGCTCTATGTCGTTTCTGAAGCTCTCACATGAATTATCTTGCTAAACGACATTAGATAGTACCGATGAGATGGATTTGAGAAATCGACTGATACTCAAAACCTTAGTCAAATATTAATATAAATTCGAAGTATATAATGGGCAGTTAAAAATACAATAAGGACATATTTAGTTATAATTCATAACCGGGTCGGGAATTAAAAATCCTTTACCCATCCGAAACGTAACAGGTTTCTAAGAAACTCATCTCAAACTCTCTCTAATAATTCGTTTTTTTAATTTTAATTTAATTTTTATAGCTTTTTTACTAAATTGCCAGGCCTAAACCTCACGATTATAGCTAAAACTACATCCGCCGACTCCATTTGGACCAAGCAAATTATGCTCATAGGCCAAAATGGGTCGAGCCAATCGGGATAAACAATTATTTAATAACTATTATTTTTTCTATAAACAACGATTTTATATTTTTTTTATAATGGAAAATTTTTTATTCATAATAACTAGAAAATAATATGTAGTTATTAAAAATTTTAAAATAAAACTAATCAATGATTAAGTGGTTCGGCCTAACCTAAGCCCTAATGGCTTGCGAATCCCATGAAAATGGCGCCTGGGGCTCTATTTAGCCTTTGTTTTCTCAAGCACTCGGTCCTCAAAAAAATATTACTTAAAGTAATGTACCCACTAAAGCTGCTTCCATTATCCCACCTCTACTCATAATAGACTAAATCCTCCTTATGGTCTCTTTTTAATAATTGGGATTTGAAGATACAAGCAGTCATGTATGGCACTTGCTCCATCGAGGCCTTCAATCGGTGAAAATAAATTGTTTTTACTTACATTAGTTTTATATTCATTTCCTACTATGATGCTTTTAAAGAGGGTCAACCTAAAAAGCATCATTGTCACAATATAGCAACAAGTGTCAAGGTTAACTGATCCCTTGACACTTTTTAAGTGTCAATGAATCAAATGTCATAAAATGCATTTTTTCATAGTGAGATAGTGATTTTAGCCAAGAACAAAAACTACTCTCAACGCTAGGAAAATGATATATTTGAAAAAGAGTTATAGTTTATATATTTATGTATTTGATAAGCAAATTTGAGATAAATAAATAAATAAATAAATATAATAAGTATGTATATATATATATATAGAGTATATATATAGATATATATATATTATGAGTATATGAGTATATATATATATATATATATATATATTATATTGTAATTATGCATTTACTGAAATTTGGAAACCAATTATGTAAGATATAAAACTAAGGAAACTAGAGGAAATAACAGATAAATATATCAACAATAATTCTCCCAGAGTGATTATTACATATAATGGAACAAAAATAGTAAAATATTTATTTACTAAAAATATTGGATCTAAATTAAGAGTATATGTAAAATCTAGGAAAAATTTAATTTTTCTGAAAAATGGCAAAAACAAAGAAATCAATAAAATTGTTCAGTGGAAGCCCGAAATTTTTTAGATCTCTTGATGACGAATGGATTCACCATTAGATTTACCTAATCTCTAGACAACTTTGATTTTTCACAATTTCAGTAACGGGCGCCTGGGGCGATTCTAAAGGACGGATTTCATATAACTTTAGCTGAAATAACCTGCTAAAGTTCATTTAAAATAAATTCAAATTGAACCGACGAAATAAATACTATTTCGGGCAGAATGACCTAGGTGCGTAATGGACATTATTGGCTAATGGCCATATGTTCCAAACTTAAGAATTGGGTTAGACAAAAAACAATTTGGGTAGAAAATGAGCAGATTCAAGTAGGGAAAAGAAAATAAACCTAGAGAGTGAGAGAAATGGAGAGAAAAGAAAAATAAAAAATCAAAACTTCTCTCTTCGATCCATGGAGTTTAGTCGGTCGGAATTCGTCGGGCCAAGAACGAAAGTTCATCTACTAGACGAGAGCTACGTGTGGGTACCAAAAACACGGGATTTCGCCTAGGATTCAAGCAAGGAGTTCGGGAAATCAAAGGTTTCGAGTTTAGGAAGTGTCCATGGAACTTCTTAGAGTTTCTTCTACTCTCCAAGAAGTAGGGATCTTCCTACTTTGGTTATTTCCCCATTCTAGGGCTGTCAGTTGAGTTTTAATGCCCTAAGGAGCCGTTTTGGTCGTTTTTTCCTATGGACTGTTTGAGAAAATAATGGGTTATGGGAATAGTGCCCTATTTTGACCCTATATGATGTCCAGTTTTTGGGGCTGATTTTCGATTATAAAAAGGGATAATTTGGACTAGAATCCTTCAAGGAAATTGTAGCCCTATCTGAGAACTTGACGTTAGGCTTTTGAATCACCCAAATTGGACATCTATAGCCCAAGTTATGGTCCGTTTTCCGGGACTGCCACAGGCTGCCCTGTTTTGGCCGAACCTACTGTCTAGATTTTTGGGACTGATTTTCAGTTGAGAAAAAGTGAGAATTTGGACTAGTATCCTTCAGGGAAATTGTATCTCTATATGAGAACTTGATGTTAGGTTTTTGAATCACCCAAATCAGACCTCTATAACTCACGTTATGGTTCGTTTTTCGGGAATGCTACAGTTTAGGTTGTTTAATGATTTGTGTCCAGATTTTTGCCACAATTGGTATATGATTGTAGTATATCATTGCTTGAATTGAGTGATATACTTGGTTGAAATTGTGTGGAAGCCAAATTGTGTGTTCTAACGGTTTGTCTTGTGATGTGTTTGTGTATGAACAGTCATCAGATGGTTTGGTTGTAGACTATTTGTGGACATGGTGTCACAATTAAGCCTAGAGTATAATGTAAGTCATTGTATGATTGGTGATGACTTGTAGATGTCAATATATGTATGTGTAACATGTTGACATGTATTGTGTGGTTTATTTGGAAATTGTATGTTAATTGAAATTATCATTCAAATGATGCGGTATTATGCATGGTTTAAAATGTTGAAGCCAAATTATGTTCTAAATGGTTTGATTGTGATGTTTGTGTATGAATAAGGTCATTGCATGGCTTGGTTGTAGGCTATTTTAAGACATGGTGTCACAATTAAGCCTAGAGGCAATGTAAGTCATTGCTTGATTGGTGATGACTTATAGATGTCAATATATGTGTGTATATTATGTTGACATGTATCAGGTGGTTTATTTGGAAATCAGATGTTAATTGATATGATCATTCAACATGCATGGGTATTATGCATGGTTTAAAAATGTTCATATAGCACCTACCAGATAAATATATGCGGTATAGGCATGGAATGGCATAATTGAATTTCATATGCACAAGGACATCGCAAGAATTGGGTGCGTGTGCATATCATAATCATCTATCATTATCGCGAGGTGGTGAGGTACTGGATCACGCCCAACGAGTCTCACGTGTATTTTATAGCTTTGAACAGTTATAGATCCCAATGCTTTTGAATAAAGTCGGTTTATCGGAGACTGGCCCAATGCGGATTAAAGCGTTTATCAAGACTCCGCCCAATGCTTTTAAATGAAGTCATGATCTGAGACCGTCCACGCTTCTAAATAAAGTTGTTTATTAGAGATTGTCCAATGCTTAATAAAGCCGTTTATCTGAGATCGTTTCCAATGGCTTTGAATAGCCGCTTATCTGAGACTGGCCCAATGCTTTTGAATGCCATTTATCTGAGATTGTCCAATGCAAGCTTGCTTATCTCGAGACTGTCTAATGTTGACAAAGCAAAGCTTTATCAAGACTGGCCCAATGCTTTTGAATAAAGTTATTTATCAGAGACTGTCCAATGCTTTTGAATAAAGCTACTTATCGAAGATTATCCAATGTCCAATGCTTTTGAATAAAGCTGTTTATCGGAGATTATCTAATGAGTTTTTAAAAACAAAAAGCTTTTGTTTTGGTTAAAGGGTCATTGGGTGAAACACCAATGACAAGTATTTACACTTGGCATAAGCGGTTTATCGAGGGATGTCCAATGAGTTTTTTTAAAAAAAAAAAAGCTTTCATTGGGTGAAACACCAATGACAAGTTTTTACACTTGGCATAAGCATGTGTGAGGAGTCAGAGGACCTCGTGGTTAAAGGCATGGTGAGTGACACTCATTCATGGTATGTACACATTCCGCAGTAGAAACTACATTTTACTTGAATGTTTGATTGTGTGAACATGGCATCGTATGCGCACTTAGGCAGGAGTAGCCCCGTAGGAGTTTACCCTGCTGTGGGACCCCTTTCACTCGTGGAGTATGTGCAGAATTACGCCCACTCGAGGCCGCACTCAGATGAAATGCAGTTGTATTATAATTAATTTTGTAAAGAAGCTTGGAACAAACTAGTTCTAACTTGAATTTCGTGTAAAAAGAATTGTAAAAATACTTTAGAACAACCTTGTTCTAATTTGTACATTTTTAAGAGTGTTGTAATTGGAACTCTTTGAGGACTATAAAGAATCTGGTCCCGTATATTTCCAGGCTGGGAGGGGTCTTGCTAGGCCACTTACTCAATTGAACCCAGTGAGGTCATTGTATTATTAGGCCATGTTGCCGTTCGTATTGTGTTGTATTTTGGGTAGAGCTCCCGTACAAAGGAGACTCTGCCCCGATTTTCGTTAATCATAGGTCCTAAAAGGGGACAGGCAGGAAAGGGTTACCCGACATCCACGAGTCTTCGCGGTCGATGGTTATCAACGAACTCCCTGAATCGGGGCTATAGCATGGTATCGATCCCAGGTTTGGCAACACCTAGAGCTATGCCTAATACTAACAGTATAGCTTAGCATAAGGACATTAGGTATACGAATACCTAGAACTTGATTGGCACTGGTTTAGACATATCTATCAGGCATTCCGGCTGAATTGTTATGCTATATAACGTATGATATTGTGTTATATATGGTGTAAATTATGTACTTAGTAAATAGTATATAGGAAATGTTGAACACTAGGGTGAGAAAATAACCTTAGGGGTTCGATAAATAAATGAACGTGTTAGTTTAGATTATGATGTATATTGGTAGTGGCATATGCACTACTAATTGAACATGGAAAAGAAATTTAATCGCTATTCATATACGTGATGGCAAGTCGATAAGGACGAGGTCGCCCATAAGGCAACAGGCCGCACACCACCGTTCTTTTTATCAATGTGCTCAGAGAGGCTATGAGTGTTGTAACTGCCATTGCATGCTAGTGCAAAATAAGGGGTTAGAGGACCGAGTAACCTCCAAAGGTTTATGGTACATCATCCTCCAACATTCACAAGGGGAGGGGATCCAATGGTAGCTCACCATTAGTTCCAACAGGCTGAAAGGGTTTTAGAGGCTATGGAGATTACCTCCGATGCCACGAGGATCAGGCTAGCTACATTTAAGCTAAAGGGTGAATCCCATGCATGGTGGGATTGGATTAAAGTCTCAAGGGATCCGGAGACAATGACATGGAGAGAGTTCCAAGAGCTCTTCATGAGTAAGTTTTTCTCGAAATCTACTAGGCATGCAAAAGCTCAGGAGTTCCTTGAGTTAAAACAAGGAAGTATGATCGTACTCAAATACGTAGTTAAGTTCACCAAATTAGCACGTTTCGAGGATGATTATGTGGCCATCGACATGGCCAAGGTGAGGAAGTTTGAGGATGGTCTGAAGCTATCCATCTAAGGCAAGATTATGGGATTCCTCCTGCAAGACATAAACTCTATGGTCAGGACGGCTATGGCCATAGAGATAGAGATAGATGATGCACGGAGCATCCGAGATACGGGTGCTGGTGACAAAAGGAATGAGGGTTAGACTTCTTCTAGTTCGGGAAAGAAAAAGAAGACTTCTATTCCACGAGGATTTTAGGGACCGGGCCGCGATTATCAAGGTCAAGGCCAGATCAGGGCTCCTAGCCAGTTAGGACCGATGACATGTTACCATTGTCATGCACATGAGACAAGATTTCCCATAGAGGCAAAGGTCCTAGAGTTATGAGACGCCACAGTCCCGATCGTCAATGAGACACACTCAGACACAATTTGTTCCTTCTTACCCTAGTATGGGCCAAAGGAACCAAAGACGCCCCAGTATGGCATGTGCACCTACCATGTCACAAAAAGTGTGCCGCAGGCTGCAGTACTGGGTCGAGGTCAGAGGATGTGGGCTCAGCGGTGCCGAGACTTCAATCCCACCTATGGGCAAGGATACTATTTGATTCTAGTGCATCGCATTCATTCATCGCCGCATCATGTGTGAAAGAATTAGGCTTAGAGGTCAGACCTGGGAAAAGTCGTTACATGTAAGCCTCCCAAGAACCAGAGTGCTGGATCCGAGAAATGGATCGGTGGAGTTAGAGATCTTGATTCTACTCACTGTGGACCTAAGGGTCATGTATATGTTAAAGTTTGATGTCATCCTCGAGATGGACTGGTTGACTGCACACCGAGCCGTCATCGATTGTGATCGTAAGGGAGTTACTGCCTACACACAGGATGGTGTTTGTTTTATGTTTCAAGGGGATAAGCATGATGCTTTACCCCATACCGTGTACGACTCTAGGTGGCACGAGTAGTTGATGGGTTGGCTGGCAAGCCTTACCTTGGAGGACGAGGCAAGACAAGAGTTGGGTCTACCTCGGGTAGTTTGTGAATATAAGGATGCTTTTACGGATGAACTACCGAGATTACCTCCGTAGAGGGATGTCGACTTCACGATCGAGTTACACCCTAGTACATTGACCATTTCTATGACTTTGCATAAGATGGCGCCAGTTGAGTAACAAGAACTCAAGGTTTAGATACAGGAATTGTTGGACAAGGGTTTTATTAGACCGAGCACTTCACCATGGGGCGCTTCGGTTCTGTTTGCTAAGAAGAAGGATGTAAGACCTTCCGACCGTGCATTGACTACCGACAATGGAATGTGGTTACACCAAGAATCTAGATCCTTGCCAAGGATCGATGATTTATTTGATCACTGCAAGAGGGGCGCTGGTCTACTTCCAAGATAGATCTCCTGCACTGCTATCATTGGTCGAGACTCTAGGGAACTGGAGCATCCTTAAGACAACATTCAGATGCGGCACGGGCATTTCGAGTTCACAATGATGTTCTTCTTTGACGACGAATGCGCCAAGAAAGCATTCATGGATCTCATGCATGTGGTAATTCCAAATTTATTTGATCAACTTGTCAGAAATCTTCGCTGACGACATTTTGATCTACCCAAGTCCCCGAGGAGGACATGGGAGGATCATTTGAGGATTGTTCTGTAGGTTTTGAGAGACCATCAGCCAGGCGTGCCAAGTTCAGCAAATGTGAATTTCCTGGGCTTATCGAGTGAAATTCCTTGGGACATATCATGTTAGCTTCAGTGTGTCAGAGACTCCCGAGAAGGTTGAGGTCAAGCAGGAGTCGGGAGAGCCAGTCGGGGCCTCGAGATACGTAGCTGGGATTTGTAGGGTACTACAAGAGATTCATTGAGGATTTCTCCCGACTAGCAGCACCTATGATAAGGTTAACCCGGAAGGAAGTCAAGTTCGAGTGGAATGACCTGTGTGAGAGGGCATTCCAAGAATTGATGAGGAGGCTTACTTCAACTCCTATTCTGATAGTCTCGAATGTGACGTATCGATACACAAATAGAATAGGATGTCTCTAAGGACGATTGGGATGTGTCTGATGCAATTCGAGAGTCATATTAATGGTTCTAGACAACTAAAGAATCATGAGCAAGACTATCTCTTTGCATGACATGAGTTAGCGTCATTGTCTTTGCCTCCCTTAAAGATTTGGTGCCACTCATCTATGTGGTGAGCAAATGGAAGGTTTTTAGACCATAAGAGTCCTAAGATATTTCACCACAGACTCCCGACATGAGGCAACCCAAATGGATGGAGTATTTGAGGATTATGACTTCACTTTCAGATTACTAGCCCGGTAAGGCAAATGTGGGTGGCTGGATGCACTCGGGCCTCAAAGTCACCGAGAGTAATCGGGCTAGTAGCTTCCTCGTAGAGCAAGGTGATGCTCGAGATTGTGACAAGGAATTGCTAAATTACTTGATCAAGCTTCAGGTGTTCTAGGAAGCTTAGTGGCGCCTTCCTCACATCGAAGAAAGTGATCGAGTCCCCAAGAGCAGATACGTAGACATAGTGGCCATCGGGATCAGTAATAAATAGGGGTTCCAGTGATGAAGGCTGGGCCATTCATGTGGCGCCTTGGTATAGGACTGGGTTGTGGTTCAGTTGGATAGACTTCGAGAAAGAGACCAAAGAGCTCCATTGGCTCGCTTCCAACACCTAAATGCCAAAGATGTATCAGACTCATCACAGATACTTTGAGGCAAATATTGGGTTCTTACTATGATGCCTCATGTATCAATAGGTAAAGGTTGAGCATCAGAGGCCAACAAAGACGACTCAGCCCATCGACTCGTGAGTTGAGTGGAAGTGGGAATTGCCTACCACTTTACACATTATGACCCATTTCCATGTACATCACGTGAGGCATGACGCGCAGGTGATAGTGGACCGACTCACCATGTCGGCGCATTTTCTAGCAGTGCGGATGACCTTCATATTGGAGGAATTCTACAGGTTATACATACAAGAGATTGATCGATTACATGGAGTACCAGTGTCCATAGTATCGGACAGGGATCCCAAATTCACGACACACTTTTGGAAGAGTTTCCAGAAGGCCATGAGGACATAGTTGACGATGAGCACTGTATTTCATCCATAAACAGATGGTTAGTTGGAAAGGACCATACAAGTTTTAGAGGACATGTTGCGAGCATATGTCCTGGATTTTAAGGGTAGTTGGGAAGAACATTTTCCCTTAGTAGAATTCATCTACAACAACAATATCGGGGCGAGTATACGATGGCAGTTCCATGAGGCTTTATATGAGGTCATGTCGATCTCCGATTTGTTGGACGAATATGGGAGAGAGATCCATCACGTGTCCGGATTTGATTAGAGACACCTCTGAGAAGGTAGATTTAATACGGAGACGTCTTCTCATAGTTTAGAGTCGGCAAAAGGGCTACGCCGACATACAACATTGACCTCTAGAGTTTGAATAAAGTAATCACGCCTTCTTAAAGGTGATGCCTAAGAGAGGAGTAGTCAGGTTTGGAAAGCGAGGAAAGTTGTCGCCGAGGTACATCGGGCCCTTCGAGATACTCGAGAGGGTGGTCACAGTTGCTTATCGGTTGGCATTACCACCGAGTTTATCAGGTGTCCACGAAGTATTCCATGTCTCCGTGCTTTGGAAGTACACTCCAGACCCAACTCACATAATGGATTGGGGCGAACTTGTTATTGATGCATATGGGACCTTCGAGAAGGGACATGTGCATATTTTAGATAGCCGAGATCAGGTCTTGCGACGTAAGACTGTGAAGCTAGTGAAGGTGTTGTGGCAGCACCGAGGAGCAGAGGAGGAAACATAGGAACGCGAGGACACGATGCTTACCAGATATCCTTTCCTATTTGAGGACAAAGGTACGTGGTTTAGTCATTGAATGTTAAATGATTGTTACATATGCATGTGTGTGTGAATTTCGAATGAAATTCTTTGAAGAAGTGAAAATCACGAGAACTTAGTAAGTGAAACAATGGAGTGTCGTTCTGATCACGAGGCTCTGAAGGCACGGGGACCTACAGATCTCGGATGGCGACCGAGACCATCGTTAAAGTTCGTCTCATGAGAATCTAGTTGCTCAATCGAATTACGTCGAATTTCTTGACAATCAGGATTTCAAGTATTTCAAGGAGAAGTAGAAGAATGACATGGCAACACGTAGCATGAGGACACGTGCCATGTGGCACCAAACGAATGAGAAATTGGCACATGGAAAGCCAAGTGTCATCATGCATGAAATAAGTGGGGGAATAAGGAGGCATGAGGAACACATGGCATAGTGATTGCCGCCATGTGCTCATGTGGATAGAAGAGGTCGCACCTATGCCAAAATGAGTTCGTGGAGAAGAATGAGAGTGGGAAGAAAAAAAGATAGAAATAGAAAAGATAAGATAAGGAAAGGAGGAATGGAAGATAGAAAGAAAGGAAAAGGGGGGGAAGAAAGAAATAGGGTCCGGCATCTCTTGGTCTCCGGTGTTCGAAACGACAAGAGTTGAGTGCGGAAGTGAGCTGTCTGCGCTCGAGGAGTAGGGGTTCTCTCTATACGGTTATTCTCTGTTTAAGGGCCATTCAATGGCCATGAGGTATAACCCTAATAGTAAGGCTAGTTCTAGAACAGTTGTGATCAGCTGACGATGAATATGGTCGGTTTTGGGTTCTTCTGTTTCAGAACTAAGTTCACAAACCGAGGTTGTGCTGTTCAGTAATAGTTTAAGCATGATGATAGTGTGAACAATATCGACTGCTGGGTATGATTGACATGCTGAACTATATTAATGTTGTTTGAGATGAGCATGAAGACCCGATTTGTGTATTGTTGCTTGATGTTGAATGACATCACAGATTGTGTGAAATCATCGATATATAACACTTGATGTATTAACATAGCTTATATGATGGATGTGAATTATATGTGTAAGTATAATTATCCATGAACTGTGGAATGTTGCATGGCTCTGATGTGCATGTAACATGAAAGGACTCTGTATTTTGCATTGCATATGCAGGATTATGCATGAAACGGGTGTGAGTGCATGGCATAAATTAACACTGTGTTTGGTATTTAATGGTGGGCTCTATCAAAGGGACAATGTCCTAGAGTCGCACGATTGAAATTATGTGTTAGGTAGTAGCAAGAAGGGATGAACCCTCGGGTGAAGCGGACCTTTATCCGCGATTTGAAAGCCCACAAAAGTGTGGAAGGCTCCACAGCGCTGTGATAGACCGAGAGAAAGTTATTTACCCATAAAAGACACATGGCTTTTGAATAAAGCAGATTATTAGAGATTGTCCAATGAAGTTGAATTATAAAACAAAAATCTTTTGTTTTGAGATAAAGGTTTTGCATACATGGCATATGCATGTGTGAGGGAGTCAGTGAGGGAGTAATTGAGGGCTAGGGACATTGGCATGACATGTGAGCATTCATTTAGAAATGTATATGTTGTTGCTCAATGTGTTTGTAATGATTGAATCATGGCATTGCATGTGCACTTAGTGAGGAGTAGCTCTTGTAGGAGAATTCCTCTACTGGGCATTGCTCACCCCGTCATGGGAAAATATTTCAGGTACTAGAGGTACACCAGGAGATGGAACTCATCTAAGGCCTTAGTGGTGAAGAAGAAGGCCAGATTATGGCTTCATTACATATTTTGTAAATTATTAGACAGTATATCCAGTTCCTGTTTAAGTAAGAGAAAAGAGTTGTAATGAAACTCGTTTGATTTGTTCACCATAGTTTAGCAAGTTTTTCCCAGGTTTTATATTGCCTTAATTATGCAAGGTTCACGATTAGATTCATTGTGTTTAGGAAGAATTGGAGGTCGGGAAATTCGAAAATTCTTGCATCTTTAGGCAAAGTTTTGGAGGTCGCGACAAGGGTTTCTTGGTCAAAGCAGCGAGTTGTTACGGTTACGTGGCCGTGACGAGAGGTTCTGTGTCGCCAACATGGATTCTTAACTTCATGCGGTTGCTGGGTTGCAACATAGCCTTCATGTCGCGACGATGTTTTACTTCTCTGCTCGACAATGCCGCGATAGAGGTTTCCACTAATCAGCGTCCGAGATGGTCATGACAAGAAGTCATGTGTTGCAACTTTCGTGTTGCAATAGGTTTGGCCTTGGGCAGGGATTTTATGTCCCGACAGAGCTTGGTTAAGGCCAAGGGATTTCATGTTGCGACAAAAAAATTTTATGTCGCGACAGAGTTTCCTAGAGTGGTGTCGCTACAGAGTATCTTATGTCACGACAGAGTTTGGTTAAGACCAAGGGTTTTCTTGTCGCAACAGAATATTTTTATGCTACGACATAATTGCACGGTGTGTGGTAGCCAGTACATCTTAAAGTCGCAATGCGAGAGGTTCCGGGACTGCGGAGTGTTTTACATGTATAACATAGTGTTCCCATGTCTTAACCATAGTGTTCCATGTCGCGACAATAGGGTAAAATCTTTGTGTGCGCTAAGGCGGGACACCGCATGTAAGCCATTGAAGACAGCATACGACAAAGTATTATGTCGGCAGTTATGTGACACACGTAATGACAGCGTGCAAGACAAAGTATTATCTTATGACGAGACTTAGATATGATGGTAAGGAGCCACAGGGTGGGGCGTCCCCACCCAAGAAACGGAAGAATGGCGTAAACTCTTGATTTTAGTTCTTGAAAATGATTAAATAGCTCATAAAAGGTAATAATGGATTTTAATTCCTTTATCCAAACCTTTCAAAGGCAAAACAAAAATTAATTTAATTTTAAAAGCAGATAAAGATCAACCAATTTGATCCATACTCAGTCAATTTAATCTTTGCATAGATCATGTAGTAACAAATGGAGTCATAAAGGAGAGAATATTATATCATAAAATACTGGATTATAACAAAATTTCTAGCTCCAGCGGCTGCAAATGCGCTTGTATACGGATAATGAAAGGTTTCTATTATTGTTGTTATTATTTTTCGTTTGCTTTTGGATATACATTGAAAGAGGCGAATCAATAACGACTCACAGGGGTTTGCAAGATGCAACGTGTGATCATGGGTTTCTTTCCGTTCAGTGTCTTTGGTGATTAGATGAGGATCATTTCGTTCTTTGGATAATTGAATAATGGCTTGATGGTCTTGTTTCTAGCGAATCGTTGTTCTATATCTTCCTTGGATCTGTAGACCAGTCGAATTAGGCATACAACTCTTGAGTTATCTTATTTATGTTTGTGCCTTAAGGAATATTCAGCATATAGAGCGGTTTAATAACAATTTGAAAAAAATATGTTGAACCTATTTTTATAATTGATGTTCTTGAGAACTTGTAGGGATGGGCGCCATTTGATGCGAGAGCGGGAATGCATTCTTATCATAAATTATTTCATGGTTGCCTTTTCATTTCAGATGGAGGCATTCAGTAAACTCCATAGATGGAAGGATGGATGGATGCCTTTTGTTTAAAGATAAGAAATAAGAAAGATAAAGACAGAAAGTGTTCATTTAGCATTAACTTCTTAGAAGAATAAAAAAAAGTTAAACACTCTGGCAAAGGCCTTTGCAGGTGTATCAAGCGAGAAGAAAAGGCTTAGATAAAGATTCACTATTTCTATAAGCGGTCACTTCAAGAAAGAGTATCTCAAATTTGTTGCCTAGTGTATTAAGAAAGGTACTCTTCTCACTCTAGTGCAGTGCGAAGTTGATTAACCACATGCTAATTCATACTTGTTGGTTAGATTCTAGTGCTATTACTCTCGTAAGTATGTTCCTATAAGGTTGTCTTTGGAACCGACCATCAAATGATGTTGAAATATTCATCGATATGGGTAATGGCAAAACGACAACGAAAGTAGAGGCAATAGGAACATTTAGGTTGTTATTAAAAATTGGTGTTTATTTGGATTTAAAGGAAACTTATGTTGTATTGTCCTTTAGACAAAATTTGATTTCAATTTCTATATCAAACAAATTTAGATATTATTTTTCATTTGGAAATTCGAAATTTAGTCTTTCTTTAAATTCAAATATTATTGATATTGGTTCTTTATCTTTACATGACAACCTTTATTTGTTGGGGATATTGTTGCCTGCTAATGAAACCTTGCATACAAGTACATGTGGTACAAAACGTAAATTAAATGATAAGGATTTTGCAATGTTATGGCACAAGAGATTGGAGTGTATCTCTAAATGAAATTCTAAAGGCTCATGTCGGAAAGATTCTTTATTCCATCGATATGACAGAATTTTCCAAATACGTATTGAGTGCATTAAGGGAAACAAATAGACAAAAGGAAATTATGTGCCAATAGAAATCTGAAACACCTTAAACTAATTCATATAGATATTTGTGGACCATTCCCCATAGCTTCTTGGGATGGTCAATGGTATTTTATTACATTCATAGATGAATATTCAAGGTATGGGTACCTATATTTGATTCATGAGAAGTCTCAAGCTTTGGACTTGTTCAAGTCTTTTAAAGCCAAAGTTGAACTCCAACTTGGCAAGTAGATTAAAGTTGTCAAATCTTACCATGGCAGTGAGCATTATGGCAGATATGATGGCTCGGGACAACAATGTCCAAGACCTTTCGCTATCTTCCTAAAGGAATATGGGATCATCCCACAATACACAATGCCAGGTAAGCTTAGCATGAATGGTGCGTTGTCAGAGACAAAACCAAACACTTCAGGACATGGTGAGAAGTATGATTAGTCATTCTTCTTTACTTGAATCACTTTGGATAGACGATTAGGAGCTACGATTACATTCTTAATATGATACCTTGTAGCCCATTACTTAAAATGCCTTGCCAGGTGTGGATTGGAAAGAAGCCTAGTATTAGGCACTTACATGTTTAGGATTGTCGGCTCAAGCCATGACCTTATAGGCGAATATGAAAGAAATTGGATGAAGAAACGAGTTAGGCGATACTATGTTGATGATGTCGAATGCTCTGAGAGCTGGTTTTATAATCCATGACTAGATTTTTTTTTTTTTAGGCGGGAAGCATGAGATTCTTTGAGGATGTTGAGTTTGGAGGAAGAATAACATAAGGAGTATTGGTTTGAAGAATAGAGAACAAATTAGGATCAGTTCATGCATGATGGTATTTTTGTCCTAATATTGCTCTTGACGATGCTCAAGCTATTTTACCTAACATAGTTCAAGATGATATTATGGTACAAGACAATAATGAAGTTCTTCCAGTACAAGACAACATTGATCAAGTTATTTTACCCGATATTGTTCAAGATGCTACTCCGGCATAAAACGACAAAGAAGTTCTTCCTCAAGAACCTATAGAGCAAACTCAACAACCTTAAGAAGTGCCATTATCAAAATCCACTAGAGAAATGAGAAATGCAATTCCGGATGATTATATCGTATTTCTTCAAGAACATGAGGCTGATGTAAAATTAGCATAATATGATCCAATCAATCTTCAGCAACCTTTACAAAGTTCTAATGCTCACAAGTGGATTGATGTCATGAAAGATGAGATGAAATCCATGAGAGGCACTTGGCGTTTGGGATCTTATTGAATTGCCTAAAGGATGGGAACCCCGTTGAAGTAGTAAATGAAAATTCAAAACTAAGAGAGGATTCAAATGGCAATCTGAAAGATATAAAGAAGCTCGCTAAGTAAGCCAGGGTTTCTCAGAGAATTTATCAAGAAACTTATGGGTTCTGCAGGCCTTATCTTTAGGACTATAATGCAATTGTGGCTCATTTTGGTTAGAGCTACATCATATGGATGTAAAAGATAGCGTTTCTCAATGGTAACGTGCGAGACTATTTATGGTACATTAGAAAAATTTGTATCTAGGGATCCAAAGTCAATGGTTTGTAAATTAAAGAAATCCATTTATGGTCTCAAACAAGTTTCCCGTGAATGGTATCACAAGTTTCATCAATTTATTACCTCTAACGGTTTTGAGATAAATTTGGTTGAGTTATTGTATATCATAGGATCTGTGGGATAAATTTATCTTCGTGATTTATATGTCAATGATATTCTACTTGCTAGTAGCAATATAGGTTTATTGCATGAAACTAAGAAATTTCTCTCAAAGAATTTTGAGATGAAAGATCTTGGGAATGCCTCTTTTGCATTAGATATACAAATACTACGAGATCGATCTCAAGGTATTCTTTGATTATCGAAAAAGAGTTATATCAAACAAATGTTGAATAGATTCGGCATGAAGGAATGTTTATCGGGAGATACTCCCATAGCTAAAGAAGACAAGTTTAGTCTCACTCAATGCCCTAAAAATAGCCTTGAAATTGAGGAAATGCAAAAGATTCCTTACGCATTGGGCGTGGAGAGTCCTATGTATGCTCAAGTATGTACAAAACTGGATATTGCATTCATAGTTGGCATGTTGGGTAGATATATGAGTAACCCTGGAGTTGACCATTAGAAAGCAACCAAACGTGTCATTCGATACTTAAAAAGAACAAAATATTTCATGCTCACGTTATCAGAGATCAAACAATTTAGAAATCATTAGGTATTTTGATTCTGATTTTGTTGGATGTCAAGATAGCAAATGATCCACATTAGGTTATGTTTTCATGCTAGCTAAAGGATTTATATCTTGGAGGAGTGTCAAACAAACACTTGTAGCTTCCTCAAATATGGCAGTGGAGTTTATAGCTTACTATGAGGCATCCAACCATGGGATATGGCTGTGAAACTTTGTCACTGGGTTGCGTGTGGAAAAGGGGGTGAAGACCATTAAAGGATTATGTTGTGACAATAACTCCAACGTGTTGCTGTTATTCTACTTGACAACGAAAGTTCTTCAAAGTCAAAGCACATTGACATCAAGGTTCTTGTTGTTAAAGAAGAGTTCGAGCCAGGCGCTCGAGAAAGAGCACGTTGGGACCGAACTCTATGATTACATTTGATTCTCTTACCCCTAAGCGATTGCCACCCAGAGGTCTTTCGTCAACATACGCTACCTTCAAGGTATGGATGTCATATCTGAGATCGAGTTTTAGTGGATTTTTTATTTGAGATGCTATTGTTATAGATATATTTCCAAATATTTCAGTTATAAATATTTTGAGGTTTTATGTTATGTAGAACTTTAGTTTCTTATTTATTGACAATCTGAACTAATTTTGGTTTGATCTTACTAAAGAATAAAAGTTGGACCAATTGGAAATAGGCATGTAAGATCACATTACATGTAATTTCCATGCTACACGTCCACATTGTGATCCTTGTTATTCAATCGTATCAATACATGTGACCATTGATAGGCCGAGTTACAAAAAATGTGACAAAGGCCACTATGATCTTGTGTTGATACAATTAATTAACTAGATTGGTTTTCTGAAACATGTTTTGGGTAATAAAATTAAGTTGAGCTCATATGATTATTATTTACAATACATAATTATAAGGTTTCACATATAGCTCAAGTGGGAGATTGTTGGATTATTAATCTAATTGTGGGCACATATGTGTTCAATTCGTATTGTGAACCCAAATTATTTTATTAGCCTTATTCAAGTGATCTCCTAAAGGTTAAATTTTTTAAAGGCCTCTATGTATCAGGTTGCATTGTGTTCCATTGATAACAGGCCAAAATAAAATAGCAATAGAGAAGAGACACTTCTAAAGCGTCACATCTATATCATAAAAGGGGTCTTGGTCCCCATATCCTACAATTGTTCATTCATTTTGAAAGTGTGATGCCCCAACCTGAGGGTCCGATTGACAACCCGTCAACCCGCGAAATATTCGTGGGTGTCGGATGATCTGATGTCCACACTAGTCAATCCCATTCATAGGGACTCATTTCTATATATTTTTGTTGCAAACATACAACTTCCCATATTATTATACAAGAGTTTGATATACAAATCTTTTACAAACAAAAATATATCAAAACATATTATCCTAATATATTTTACAAACATAGTGTTCAAGGTCACAACCTGGCCCTCTTCATACTCATGGCTTTGAAGGAGCACCGTCCTCTCGTGTACCTGAAAGGGTGATCCCACGACGAGATGAGCAAAGCCCAGTAGATATATCTACTACAAGGGCTACTTCCCACCTAAGTGCACATGCAATGCCAATTACATAATCAAGCACCTAAATGCCTACATGTCAACAATAAGATGCGACCAATCATGACCCAATCCCGAGTCCTCACTAATTCCCTCACACATGCATATGCCAAGTGTGAAAAACCGTCATGGACGTTCCGTCCATGACCCTTTTTCCAAAACAAAATCTTTTTGTTTTATTTTTTTTATTGGCCAGTCTCCGAGATATAGTGTGCATAGTCTCCAATCAATACTTTGGTCTTCTCAGAAGTGCACATGGACAATCTCTAGAATCTTGCTCTTTTTGGTCGAGTCTGAAATCTTGTGGACAATCTCCGATACATACTTTGGTCAGTCTCCAAGAAGTACTTTGGACAGTCTCCGAAAATCATTTGCATTCTTAATGTACCATCGAACCCCTAACACAGGGTCGATCATTTCCATGCACTCACACCCGTAATCGTACGATGCCCTAGATGCATAAATGCGATGCAAGTATCATTGCATGTCATTTCATGCTACATGTCTACTTCGTGTCAATGCAACATATAAATCACACATTACATGTCAAGTGTCATGGATAAATTATGTTTAATACATATAATATTTTCATTTTTATCCCACATATATCACATAATTTCACACATTAACATATTATTCAATTCCTGATCAAAAACACACATTAGCCATTCGATAACAATAGGCCATACATGGCCTTGGAAAAATCTGAACTTAGTCCAAAATTCCAGATTTTATGTAAATATTACATAAAATTCAACACGCAATTTCACATCGGGCCATACGTAGCCCAGAGCATTTCGGATACAACTTAGATTAGAAAGCAGTTTCAAAAACCAAAGCGGACCGTTCCTCAACTTTCCATGACCTAGCCCACTGTTCATCCCACGGTTTTTCTAAGCACTTCATTTTATTAAATTATAGACTCAACAAGCTTTCTGTAAAGTCCAAGAACATGCAAATCAGAGTTCGGACG
The DNA here is from genome assembly GCA_016808115.1 of Tetrastigma voinierianum. Taxonomy (NCBI): domain Eukaryota; kingdom Viridiplantae; phylum Streptophyta; class Magnoliopsida; order Vitales; family Vitaceae; genus Tetrastigma; species Tetrastigma voinierianum. The sequence goes on from JAEQBH010008373.1 coordinate 117,991, forward strand.
GGAAAGTTATGGTCGTCCGAAGTTGGCGTTGCTGATTCACATGGGTGGTACGGAAATTCGAGCATATTCCCGTTTTCCATTCTACCCAGATTAGCTCAGTTCTAGGACGTTGTGCTCGGCCTCAATGGTCGGATTTCCTCTCAATCCATGACTATCCCCTGACAAAATAAACCACACAATGAAGTAATTCACCTGAGAAGTGGGGCGAAATCTCGTTAAGGCCCCTACGGCCCAGCATAAAGTAAACCTTGAATTGGGAGGAACTTACCTCTTGTGCGTGGAGTTCCGAGTTTTTGTGCGTCCAGAGCCTACTCACTATACAACCTCCTTCCTTTTCCTCTTTCCTTTCCCTCTCTTCCTTTTCTTTCTTCCTCCTTTTTCTTCTCTTTTCTTCTTCCTTTCCGTTTTTCTTTTCTCCCTGTTTCTATTTTTTTTCTCTCCTATTCTGGTTTCCTCTCCTCTCTCCCCACGCACCCTTCCCTTCCACTTTTTGGATTTTGTTCTCCTCCTCCCCGAACTGATCCATTCTCTTCCCCTATCAATTCTAGCGACATATAGGTTCCATATGTCACCTTCACATTTTTTTTTCCCTTAACAAGTGTCCTACATGACGCCCAGCATCTCCTTCCATGTGACACGGCCGCAAGCTTCTTGCCATGTGGCATCCATAACCCACATGGCCCCTCTTATGATGGACATGATGCCGTGTGGCATCATGCCACATGTCACCGCATCATTGCAGTTTCACCTTAAATCGACAAAATTCGACCATTAGAATTGACATAAATTCGTCAGGGTAGCTAGATTTCGTGAGATGAACCCAACGGTATAGTCCATGTCGTCATCCGAGATATAGAGATTTTTTGGATTTGCAATCTGTACTATAAAGGTAGTTTATCGTATTAGAAAAAAATTCAAATTACGAGGTTTTCTATTTCCCCCTTTAAAAGAATTTCGTCCCAGAATTCACACACATATACACAATCACGTACACATTGCACATCAGTCATTTTCTGATATGATTAGTGTCACGAATCTCATCCTCAAATAGGAAAGGATAATTTGCAAGCATCGTGTCCTCACGTTCCCATGTCACCTCCTCCACTCCTCAGTGTTGCCACAACACCTTCACTAGTCTCACAGTCTTGCGTCGTAAAACATGATCTCGGCTATCCATAATAAGTGCTGGTCCCTACTCGAAGGTCCCATCTGTATGTGTCGGCTAAGCCCCGATCCTTTACATTGGTCGGATCTAGAGTGTCCTTCTGGAGCATGGAGACATGGAATACCTCATGAACACTTGACAAACTAGGTGGTAACGCCAACCGATATGTAACTGTGCCTACCATCTCGAGTATCTTGAAGGGTCCAATAAATCTTTGCGACAGCTTACCCGCTTGCCGTCGATCTACTCCTGCCCAGGCATCACCTTCGGGAAGACATGGTCACTTGCCTCGAGCTACAGGGTTGGCGTCGATACATCCATGTAATTCTTCTACTTGCTCAGAGCCATGAGAAGACGTCTCAGTATCAAGTCCACCTTCGCTGAGGTGTCTTTGATCAAATCCGGACCTATGGTGGAGCTCTCTCCCACCTCCGTCCAACAGACTAGAGATCGACAAGGTCTCCCATAAAGTGCCTCATAGGGCACCATCTGTATACTTGCCTGATAACTGTTGTTATAGGCAAATTCTACCAAGGGAAAATGCTCTTCCCAACTACCCTTGAGATATAGGACACATGCCCACAACATGTCCTCTAACACCTGTATGGTCCTCTCCGGTGACCGTCCGTGCATGGATGAAGCATTACCTCGTCATCAGCGCACCATGACCCTCTGGAAGCTCTTCCAAAAGTGAGCCATAAACCTGGGATCTCTATCTGATATAATAGAGAATGGCACTCCATGTAGCCAGACTATCTCTCGTATATACAGCCTACAAAATTCCTTCAATGTGAAGGTCATCCGCATAGCTAGAAAATATGCCTACTTAGTGAGTCAGTCCACTATCACCCATACTGCATCGTGCTTCCGTACCGTCTGTGGCAAGTGAGTCACAAAGTCCATCGTGATATGTTCCCACTTCAACTCTACTACCTCCAATGGCTGGAGTAGCCCCGCTGGTCTTTGGTGCTTAGTCTTTACCTGCTGGCACGTGAGACACCTTCGAATGAAATCTCCAATGTGTCTCTTCATCCCGCTTCAATAATATTGGTAATGAAGATCATGGTACATCTTCGTGCCACCTTAATGCACTGCAAACTGAGAGCAGTGGAACTCCTTGAGGATCTCCTCTCTCAAATTAGTCAACTGGGGAACTGCAACCCGTCCCCTATACCGAAGACTGCCCTCTATGTGAATGGCCCAGCCCTCATCACCTGTACCTAACTGTACCCTGTCCCTGATGGACACCAACTCTGCGTCTTGTCCTTAGGACTTAATCACTCTATTGAGTGGGGAAGGCGTAGCCACCAAACTCCCTAACTCTCCTTGAGCCTGATCATTGTACTACAGTCCAAACTGTCCCACAGTCTCGAGCATCTGCCACTCTGGGGAAGCTACACTAGCCAGTACTCCCCATGACTTTCGACTAAGTGCATCAGCCACTACATTTGCCTTACCAAGGTGGTAATGCAAAGTGAAGTCATAATCCTCTAGATACTCCATCCATCTGGCTGCTTCATGTGTAAAGATGTACTTTAGACTTTTGTGATATGAAAACACCTCAAACTGCTCATTGTACAAATAGTGGCGCCAAATCTTTTAAGGAAAAGACTATGGCCTCCGGGGCCTGCAGACATGCGCGGGTACCCGCCGTGGTTCTTAGTTGTCTAGAACCATAAGCCAACAACCCGGATCGCATCGTAAACACATCCTGCATCAGTTTTTCAAAGCATTACTATACAGATACACGGCCCTTCGGGACGAGATCGTGTAATAGAGTTGAAGTCAGCCTCCTTTTCAATTCCTAGAATGCTCACTCACACAAGTCATCCCACTCAAACTTAACCCCCTTCCGGGTCAACCTCATCATAGGTGTAGCTAGTTAGGAGAAGTCCTCAATGAACCTCCTGTAATACCCTGTCAATTCCAAGAAACTGTGTATCCCGAAGACTGACTTTGGTCTCTCCTAACTCATAACTACCTTGACCTTCTCCGGGTCCACAAAGACACCTGAAGCTGACATTACATGCCTTAAAAATCTTATCTAAGTAAGCCAAAACTCGCACTTACTAAACTTCGCATATAACTGATGTTCTCTAAGGGTCTGGAGAACAATCCTCAAATGATTCTCATGCTCCTCATCTGACTGGGAGTAGATCAAGATGTCGTCAACAAAGACCACCACAAACTGATCTAGATAAGGCTGGAACACCCTATGCATGAGGTCGATGAATGCCATTGGCACATTCGTTAATCCGAAAGGCATCACTATGAACTCGAAATGCCTATACCTCGTCTTGAACATTGTCTTAGGGATGTCTGCCTCCCTAACACTCAACTGATGATAACCGGTGCGAAGGTCTATCTTGGAGTAGACTCGCGCCCCTCTCAACCAATCAAACAGATCATCAATCCTCAGTAAGGGATACCGATTCTTTATTGTAACCCTGTTCAACTGTCGGTAATCAATACACAATTGAAGGTCTTATCCTTCTTCTTTACAAACATAACCGGAGCTCCCCAAGGTGAAGTGCTAGGTCTAATGAACCCTCTATCCAACAATTCCTGTAGTTAGACCTTGAGTTCCTGCAACTCAACTAGTGCCATCTTATGTGGAGTCATAGAAATAGGCGACGTGCCAGAATGTAACTTGATACAGAAGTCTACATCCCTCAGCGAGGGTAATCCTGGTAACTCATCCTAAAAAACATCCTCGTACTCGCAAACTACCCGAGGTAGACTCACGTCATGTCTCACCTCATCCTCCAGGGTAAGGCTTGCTAGCCAACCCTCAACCATTCAGGCCGCTTGAGTCGCACAATCTAGGTAAAGCATCGTGCTTATCCCCGGGAACACAACACATACTCGATCTCGCGGTGGCGCGAACTCTCTTACGATCACAATCAATGACGACCTGATGTGCCGTCAACAAGTCCATCCTGAGGATGACATCAAACTCGGTCATGTCCATGACTCTCAAATCCATTGTGAGTAGAATCCCAGAGATCTCTAACTCACAATTGCGACATATCCGCTTAACACTAACCCTAGTTTCGAGGGAGAGCTCACATACAACGGCTTCTCCAAGGTCTCGACCTCTAAGCCTAACTCCTCCACACATGATGCAGCAATAAATGAATGCGATACACCAGAATCAAATAATATCTTTGCCTACAGGCGAGATAATAAAAACATACCATGTATGACCGATCGCTCGTTGCTTACCATGGTACTATGGTGTAAACACGCCCTGGGGTCCTCGGGCGTCGACTGCGGGCCCTCGACCGCCGACCCATACTCTAGCCTCTCCGAATTGCTTAGGCTGAAGGCACTTGTGTGCACAATTTCGCGCCTTAAAACCGGGTCCTCCTTAGCTCATCCCGGGGTAAGTATAACAAACGAGGTCTCGTAGAAGCCCCACTGGTGCCTGAAACTGTGGTGTCCCATAACTCTAAGATCCCTACCTCTGGGGGCAATCCTGTCTCACATGTCCAAGCTATTGAAAATGGTAGCATATAATCGGCCCTGCCAAGCTAACACCTTTGCCCTAACCCCGCCCGACGTCACCTATACTAGACGTCCCGAGGAATAAAAGTCCCTCAGCTCGAAGAAGGCTTATCCACCTTCCTCTTCTCACTAGCACCCATATCTCGGATGCTCCGGGTATCATCAACCTCTCTCTCTATTTGTGCTGACCATAAAGTCCATATCCTGTAGGAGAAGTCCAACAATCTTGCCCTAAATGGACAACTTCAGACCATCCTCAAATTTCCTGACCTTGGCCATATCTATGGCCACATAATCAACCCCGAAACCTGCTAACTCTGTGAACTTAGCCACGTATTCGAGTATTGTCATGGATCCCTGTCTCAACCCGAGAAACTCCCGAGCCTTGGCATTCTTATCCGATGCTAGAAAAAACTTGCTCATAAAGAGCTCTTGAAAATCTGCCCATGTCATGGCCTCCCAATCCTTGGAGGTTTTCACCTAATCCCACCATACTTGGGATTCACCCTCTAACTTAAATGTCGCCAGAAGAATCCGTGTCACATCGAAGGTAATCTCCATAGCCTCCAAAATTCTCTCTACCTGCCGGAACCAATGGTCAGCCACCACCGGATCCCCTCCTCCTCTTAACGTAGGAGGATGATGCGCTCTAAACCTCTAGATGACACTCGGCCCTCCCTGACCGCCACCGCGCTTAGTTCAGGTAATGGTGGTAAAATGGAGCGCCATCGCTCCACAAATGCCCTCCGCACCAAAGCCGCTAAGTGGTCGCCACGCCCATGGATGACCCTTACTCGCGCCTCGACTTTCCATATCCACACAAAGTTATGATAGCAATTTGAGATTCTCTCTTTCATTTACTCCATTAGTGGTGCATAATGCCAAACACTAATAAATAACCATTCCTATGTAATCATGCTTATTCGTTTTCCGAACCCCTAAGGTTACGTTTGCTAAACCTAGTGTTCTTCAATTTCTATACACATTCTATCATGCATATATTCACACAACCACAATACTCCTCCTGTGGAACATATTAACACAAAGCAATCACGGCACACAATGTCGTGTTCTACACCCATGCCTACTAATCCTAGGTATTTGGGATACCAACTCTCGATAAATTTCGCCACACAAAGCCAATATCCGAAACACCGGTGAGGCCCCAATCCGAGTTCCTAGGTAATCGTTAACCTAAGCTCTGATACCAAGCTGTGACGCCCCAACCCGAGGTCCGGTTGACAACCAATCAACCAACGGAATATTCGTGGGCATCGGATTATCTGATGTCCACATTGGTCAATCCCATTCACAAGGACTCATTTCTTTATATTTTTCTTGCAAACATACAACTTCCCATATTATTATAGAAGAGTTTGATATACAAATCTTTTACAAACCAAAATATATCAAAACAAATATCGGGTCTCCAATATATTATTTTAAAACATAGTGTCTTCAAGGTCACAACCCGACCTTCTCTTCTATACTCACAACCTCGAAGGAGCGTCGTCCTCTCGTGCACCTGAAAGGGTGATCCCACGACGGGGTGAGCAAAGCCCAGAAGATATATCTCCTACAAGGGCTACTTCCCACCTAAGTGCACATGCAATGCCAATTACACAATCACACACCTGAATGCTTACATGTCATGAATAAGATGCGACCAATCATGACCCAATCCCGAGTTCTCACTAATTCCCTCACACATGCATATGCAAAGTGTGAAAAACCATCATGGGCTTTCCATCCATGACCCTTTTTCCAAAAAAAAAATCTTTTTGTTTTATATTTTTATTGGACAGTCTCCAAGATATAGTGTGGACAATCTCCGATACATACTTTGGTCAATCTCTGAGAAGTATTATGGAAAGTCTCTGAAAATCATTTCCATTCTTGATGTACCATCGAACCCCTAACACATGGTTGATCATTTCCATGCACTCACACCCATGTCATGCGATGCCCCGTGCATAAATGCAATGCAAGTATCATTGCATGTCATTTCATGCTACACATACACTACGTGTCACATGCAACATATAAATCACAATATTACATAAAGTTAAGTGTCATGGATAAATTATGTTTTACTCTATTATAATATTTTCATTTTTATCCCACATATCACATAATTTCACACATTAACATATTATTCAATTTACAAGCATTAACACACATTAGCTACTCCGCCATAGTCCCACATACTTCGCCTTGAAAATTATACTTAGTCCAAAAATTCTAGATTTTGTAAATATTACAAAAAAAATTCAACACGCAATTTCCTACTCAGGCCATACGCAACCCCAACCATTTCAGATACAACCCTGCCTCGAAAATGGTTTCCTCAAACTATAGCGGATCAAGCCTCAACTCGGCTTCATGACCCAACCCCACTATTCAACCCATGATTTGGCTAAGCGCCATCTTATTAAATTCTATACTCAGCTTTGTAGAGTCGAAACAAATCGAGTTTGGATGGGAAAGTTATAGTGTCAAAGTTGGTATTCTTGATTCGCAGGGGTGGTGTGGAAATTCGGGCATACCCCCATTTTCCATTCTGCCTAGATTTGCTCAGTTCCGGGATGTTGTGCTCAGCCTTGATGGTCCTAGGAAATCATATTTTCGGTCCATGACTGTCCCATAACCAAAAACAAACTACACAATGAAATAATTTGCCCCGAAGTGGGGTAAAATCGTAGGCCTACACGGCCAGATTGAAACAAGTAGACAAAGTAGGAAAACCTGCCTCTTATAAGCGGGGTTGGGTTTTTCGCCATCCGAACCCCCCTCTCCTTTGCACTTAACCTCCTTCCTTTTCACCGTTCCTTTCCCTCTCTTCATTTCTTTCTTCCTCCTTTTTCTTCTCTTTTCTTCTTCCTTTCTGTTTTTCTTTTCTCCCTGTTTATGTTTTTTTTTCTCTCCTATTCTGGTTTCCTTTCCTCTCTCCCCACGCACCCTTCCCTTCCACTTTTTGGCTTTTGTTCTCCTCCTCCCCAAACTGATCCATTCTCTTCCACTATCAATTCTAGCGACACATGGGTTCCATGTGTCACCTTCACATTCTTTTCCCTTAACAAGTGTCCTACATGACACTAGCATCTCCTTCCATGTGACACATGGCCACCAAGCTTCTTGCCATGTGGCATCCACCACCCACATGGCCCCTCTTGTGATGGACATGATGTCGTGTGGCATCATGCAACATGTTACCGCATCATTTGCCCGTTTCACCTCGAAATAAGTGAAATTCCGATGGGCTTAGAATTCAACTTAATTCGCTAGGGTAGCTAGATTTCATGAGACAAACCCAACGGTATATTCCATATCATCATCCAAGATCTAGATATTTTCCGGGTTTGCAATTTGTACTGTAACGGTAGTTTACCGTATTAGAAAAAAAAATTCAAATTTACCAGGGTTTTCACAAAAAGTACCCATTCACTCAAAAAGAAACAAAGAAGATTTGAGGAACTCTTTTTGGACATCGATGAAATTTGGAAGGCCAAAACTATTTCAATTCATGTAAAACTCGAGAAAAATTCAATTTTTCTAAAAAATGGTAAAACGATAATTTCGGTTGAAAATCGGAAATTTTCTAGATCTCAGATGATGAAACGGACTTCACGGATTGATTAGATCTGCAGTGTTACCTTAATCAAATTTACCGTGATTAAGGGCGTTCGAATTTCACGTTTTTTGATGCATCGGGTGTCGAGTGACACATGGCAAGACATGTGGTGCACTTGTGTTAATGGCTCACATTGAGCCAAGTGTCAAGTGAAGGAAATAATGGAAAAGATAAAACAAGAAAAATAAATAAATAAGGAAAAGAAAATAAAAATAGTAATAAAAATAAAAATAAAAGAAAAGAAAAGGAAAAAAAATGAGAGTAAAAAAGGGAGGAGGACGGGACAGATGAGGGGGAGGAGCGTGAAAGCGAGAGGATAAAGATATTTCTCTTTCTTTTTCTTTGCTTCTCTCTAAGATCTACGGAAATCAAATCGTAGGTTTTGTTTGAGGGTAAAGGCAAAGTGGAATCCCGCGCACGCCTTGCTCGAGAGATGTCGCGTGGGTAAACGAAATCTTGGAGTTTCATCAAACTCACGAGGTGGAATTTTCCTACTTAGGTTATTTTTAGCCTAAAGGCCATTTAATGGTTTAGGATTTGCTTAAGTCGTGAGTAGTAAATTTGATCCCAAATTTTGGTAGGTGTAGAAATTTTAGGAATTTTCGAATTTATTTACCCGAGCAGTTTAGGCTGAATTAGAGTTGTTTTAGACTGATTCAGGTTGAAATTTGAGGCTTTGTTTTTAGACGATCCAGGCCAGATTTTGAAACCACTGACGATCAAGGGGCCCCGAGTTGCGGTTTGGTTTTGATCTTAAGACTAATGTCTTCGGTTTTTATGGTGTGTTTTGGGAAGTATCCACCAAATGAATTCGGTGTGACAGTGAAGGGACGAGAGGTACCACATTTTATGTGAGTCTACGGTGGAGTCATTGTGTGTTATTGTTGAAAAATATTAAATCATGTTGGGTGTAAAAATCATGTTAATATGTGCTTACGTGATGTATTAACATGGAAATGGTGATAAATGGAAATTATATGTAGAAAATATAATTATCCCGAGATTTATAATCTTTTCATAGCTCTTGTGTGCATGTAACATGACATAGCATGAAATGACATATTGCATTTCATATGCATGAATCACATCGCGTCGAGTCGGGTGTGGGTGCATGGTCTTTATATTCACCATTCTTGAATGTGTGGTGAGCTGAAATGGGACACGATCGAAATCAAGACTCACGGTTGTATAAAACAATAATAAATATAAATCATGGGTTTTGGGTGTAGCAGATGGGGTAGATCTCTTCCCCCACCCTCCCTTAGGGTGAAAGACCCAAATTTATATGGTTTTAACGAAAACTGGGTTGATGAAAGCCATAAAAAAATCTTAAATAGGCGTGCGGCGTCTGCGATTGAGAACACAAAATCAGTGGCCTCTGAATAAATACTTGTGCGAGATTTGACAAATGAAAATTAGAGAGGTTGTCGATGGTTTAAGTCATTAGGTGAAACACCCGATGGCCCATTTTCACACTTGCAGATTCTGGGAGTGAGGGAATCGGTCGGGACTCGGGTTGTGGGTATGAGGAGTCTCATCTCATGCATGACACGGAACATTCCATATAGGATTACATTATTTATATGGAATATGGTTTGATGTTTTATGTACGTCATTGCATGTGCATTTAGGCAAGGAGTAGCCCTTATAGGAGAATATTTCTACTAGGCATTGCTCGCCAGTCGTGGGATCCTTTGGGTGCGGGGTGTACGGGAGGCAATGACGGCTCGAAAGGGCGTGATTATGAGAGGAGGCTAATGTGTGGCCTTGATATTACTTTGTAAAAGTATTTTTGTATAAAAGAATTTAATTAAATTCTTTTGGGACTATTGTATAAATAATCGGGTTATGTAATTATGGTAAGAGAGGCCATGATCGGACTCTTCACAGTTATGGTCACATTTATTTTCATATTTTAGATTGAAATGTGAATGAATGGATCCCGATAAAGGGATGTATATTGGGGATATGGACAAATGGACCTTGTGGGGTCAATACTACTTCTGTTGACCCTGGATGAGTTATGATTATACTGTTATATATGTTGTATGTTGGGTAGAACTCATCGAACAAAGGAGACTCTGTCCAATTTTTTTGAAGATATGGATTCGATAAATGGGACACAACAGTATGATATTGAGTCACCCGAAATCCATAGGAATTCCGTGGGTTGACGGGTTGTCAACGGGACCCCGGATTTGGGGCGTCACAATTCAAGTTTATTCATCTCCAGTGGATTCAAGTACGCTTCCTTGAAGAATAGTTTATGATTCTTAATGATTAAGCATGAATGATCTTAGAGTTTGCAAGGTGATGGTTTTCACCATAAAGTCTGTGTTTGGTTCCTTCAATCTACCTTCAATATTTTCCGAATCTACTCAATCCATCAATTTCAAAAAATCAACGTTGTAATCACAGCCAGCCAATCAATTAAAGTAAAATCAAATTTAATATATATTTTTTAATATATATATATATATAGTTTACATTAGGGTTTAGAAAAATGGCGCGCGAGGCCCTCGCGAAGCCAAGGAAAGGTAGGCCCAGTTAGAGCCTTGGGCCCCGGCATTAAAACGAGGAAGCGGGTCATTCGCCCCAAGGGCCAATAGCAGGGATAATCCAAAGAGCCTATGCCCAATGAATCAAATCAAATCTCACTAGTAAGGGAAACAAGATAATTCCCTATAACAGCTTATCCTGTAAATCAAGCCCAGAATCTCTGTGGGGAAGAAGGATAATTCATGATAACTTTTCTTCATTATCCATATTAATCTAATCACGATAAGGTAGAAATATCCCATCGATTAGGAAAGAATCCTTGCCACCATCAATTTGGAAGGACATGTCTTTTATAAATACCAAGCCACCCGTCGGGTGAGTGCGCGAACATTAAGCCCTCTAAGCGGTCTATCTTTTATCTAAGGGAGGAACAGACTTAGGCATCGGATGGCACGAGCGACCCTCACAGGCCCTCATGCTCTTGTTTGCGAGGAGAGTCAGCGGTCAGGAGGCGTGAGCCAGGCGGCCGACGGTTCGATTCGGCCCAGATTGCAACCGGCTCCCACATTGATCCCGAGTTGAAAAAGCATCGTCGGTTAGGCGCGGAGTGCGTAGAGACGAAAGTTCCTTTACAATTAAAGTTGATCTCTCATTAACTGATGGTATCAACCCGGAACATGAGCAGGGGCAGCGCGATCCACGGATGCGGGGACGGTCGAGGGCGGCGTGGAACGGTAGACCTCAGGCGCGGTAAGCTGTGCGGGCCCGGCCACGGATGGGTGGAGGCACTCAGCCTCACTGACTAACGCTGGTAGGAGTTAGAGCAATACGGATAGATGCAACGCCGCGGGCGCGCGTGAGCTCGGGAAGGCCGTAACATCACCCCTCACGAAGGGCGAGCCACACCTTGGCTCCAGGAGTCTTTGAACGAGAGGCACGAGAATCTGTGACCGGGCGGCCACGAACCACCTAACCCACGGAGAGGAGGCGAAGAAACACACAGGGGCATGTCGAAACTATGAACTAATTCCCCTCGGCCAAGGAATAAGGGGGCGGTCATGGGAGGCGAGAGTTCGAGGGCCTCCAATAGGAACTCAGCGCATAGAAGAGGTTGTGAAGGGATGACTCGACTATATGGACACAGCAATTTTAGCAGGCGAGTCCAGTTCACGGTAGAGTGCTCATTCCACGCCAGGAAGTTCGAATCTGCGAATAGAAGCGTTCGATGGAGCCCCGAAGATCCGTCGATCAATCTCAACCGTATAAAATCAAATGGAGCTACATGGGTGCTCGGGACCCTATCTGATTGGGCTTTCTCTATCAGGTAAAAGGCCCGGTATTTGTCTTAGTTTAACAGACTTCCACCATCGTCGATCTCCTCATTCAGAGAGCTTTCCATTGTGTTCATCTCCCACTTCATTTGAGCCAGGGCATACAGAAAGCTGAGTTATCACCTACTAACCATAAAGTAGAGCTCGCAAGAAAGCTTGAGGTCCTATGTCCAGAGGTTCAATGCCGAGTCTTTGAAGGTAGATATACCCGACGAGAAGTTTGCTATCATCGCATTCATTGCTGGGTTAGGAGTGCAGTCAAAAGATTTGATGTTTTCCATCTCAAAGAGTCCTCAGGCAAGCATGGCCGAGGTGCTCGTTAAAGCGGAGAAGTACATTAGCAGTGAAAGAAGCCCTCATATCCAGAAAGGCTCTTGACCCCGCAAAGAAAGAGGTGACAAGCGACGGGGACGAAGTCTAAGAGATGAGAGATAGGGAGAGGTCCCCGAAAGAAAGGCAGAAGCGATCCGAAAGGCGTGGAAACCTCGAGAGATCGCCTAGGTCCGCCTCGATGCGAGCGGGGCAATGTATTCTGATTTACCCCACACGGCGGTCGCGATGTCGCGCGAGTCTTCACAGTACAACACGACGGTTTGAGATGGCCATCGAGATGAGGTCGGACCCACGAGATCTTGCGAGTATTGTGAGTTCCATAGGGACCACGGGCATCGAACAGACGATTGCATACAGCTCAGGAAGGAAATAGAATATTTGATTCGGCGGATATCTCCGCCGCTTCGTAGCATCACGAGGCCAAAAGGTCCCGGCCTCGAAACCACCACCCCTCGGTGAGCGACAACTCGGCCTGCGGCCGCCAGGAAATCCATGTGATCTCGGGAGGATTTTTAGGAGGTGGTGAGTCTAGCTCTACGAGGAAGGCCCACTTGCGCAGCATCAGGTCGGGAGAAGTGATGGAAGTACAAGCGGTGTCTAAACTGCCTCGACTCGACACAACCATAACGTTCTCAAATTCAGACCTTGAGGAATGCCAGCACCCCCATGACGATCCTTTAGTGATAAGGGCGATTGTGGCCAACAAAACGATCCATCGGGTCCTGGTCGACAATGGGAGTTCAATCGACATCATCTTCGTGTCGGCCTTTGATAAGATAGGCATCGGAAGGGAGAAGCTGGAGCCAGTCAGCACCCACCTGTGAGGGTTCTCTGGGGAGAAAGTGCTACCTTTAGGCTTCAATCTGATTAGTGCTCCACTTTGGGAGACCCAGTGTCGGGCAACAAAGAAGCGTGGGTTCATAAGTAGTAGACGTATCCGCCTATAACTTGTTATTAGGCAGACCCTCTCTCAACGCTATAAAGGCCATTCCCTCAGAAACACCACACCCAGTGATCAAGTTCCCTACCCAAGTAGAGTAGGGAATGAGTTCGGGGACCGGCTATGTGGCTAGGGAATGTTACTTTCGGCGTCAGAGTAAAGAAGAAAAAGCGTTAATGACATAAACTTGGGCGAGCTCGACATCCATGATAAAAATTAAACACCAGACACGAGCACTCGGAAGAGTTGGAGCGTCTGGATTGGATGACAACCCCGAACACCTCGCCTACATCGGTTCCAAGCTTACGAAAGACCTCAGAAGCCTCCTCACCCATTTCCTGAAACATAACAAGGACGTCTTCGCATGGAAGCAGACGGACATGGGAGGGATTGATCCCGCCATCATTACTCACAGACTAAACGTCAGTCCATCTTTCAAACCAGTCAAGCAAAAAAGAAGGAGCTTTGCTCCGAAAAGGCAAAAAGCAATCAACGAGGAGGTCGCCAAGCTCCTCGAGGCGGGGAGTCGGAGGTGGAGTACCCGGAATGGTTGGCCAGCGTCGTGCTTTCGTCGAAAAACCCAAGCGGCCAGTGGCGACTTTCCATCGGCTTCAGCGGCGTCAACTAAGCATGTGCCCAAAGAGCGGCTTTCTACGCCCCGCGGATCGATCTCATTATAAGGCGCCCGGCCGATATAGACACAGATTTCATGGGCGCTTTCTCGGCCTGACCAAATCAGCATGGATCCCGACGACCAGGAAAAGACCTCATTCATCACGGGGCAAGGGACCTATTACTATCGAGTGATGCCTTTTGGGCTAAAGAACGCAGGAGCTACATACCAGAGGTTGGTGAACAAGATGTTCCAGAAGCAAATCAGGGCATCCATGGAGGTGTACATAGATGACATGTTGGTAAAGTCAACCACAGCCGAGCTCCACATAACTCATCTGTCCGAGGCATTCCAGATCCTGAGAGAATACAACATGAAGTTGAATCCAAGTGCGCCTTTGGAGTCTGTTAGAAATTCTTAGGTTTATAGTCGACAAAGAGGATTGAGGCAAATGGGAACAGATAAAGGTTGTGCTCGACGTCGCCACCGTGAACATAAAGGAGGTCGACGTCTAGCAGGAAGAATAGCGCATTAAGTAGGTTCGTCACCCAAGGCCGGCCCCCCGATAAATGTCGACCCTTCTTCTAGGTTAAGCTTTTATGGGATACACATTGCAAAGAGCGTTCTCGGCGGTAAGAAGACTTATCTGAGCTCCTCGTGCAGTAAGCCGCCCGGAGAAGGAGAATTCCTTACTACATGCACAGCGATTTAGTTTCGACGGCGTCCTTATGAGACGAGTGATCTGACATCTTATCTACTATTACAGTAGGCTCGTGGAAGCGAAGAGAATACCAGATGGAAAAACTAATCGGCATTATGCTTATGGCAGCTCGCCCTTATTTTCAAGCTCACACCATTAAGTCAATGAATATCCAATGAAGCAAATGTTACACAGACTAGAGACTTTGGGAAGGTTGATGAAATGGGCCATAGAGTTGAGCGAGTTCGACATCAAATATAAGCAAAAAACTGCAATAAAAGGGCAGGTCTTAGCAGATTTTGTCATGGAATTCACCTCGGTAGAGCCTGCCGAGAATACTCATGCAACGCCCGACCTCCCCATCTGGAAGCTATCAGTAGGCAGGCGCCAGCGCTCGAGGGAAGACGGGCGGGGCTAATCCTAACCTCAGCAGGAATGAATGCTCCAGTATGCGCTTAAATTTGGGTTCCAAGCCTCGAAACTCTTGGTAAGTATGAGACGTCATAGCGGGACTGACCTCACCCCTTTCGATGGAAGTTGACTAGCTTGAGGTGTGCAGCGACTCCCAGTTGGTAGTAAGACAAATAGAAGACGCCTATGAGGCCAAATGTGAAAAAATGATCCTATACCCCAAAAAGAGAGGAAGGATCGAAGTATAGGCTCCATAGCAAAGGAGCCGCCATTTATAAGGAGGCTAAAGCACTCGGAAAATCACACAGTCATTTCCAATTCTCCATAAACCAGCATTAAAGACGCCTGCATCTTTCCAAGAAGCAGAAGTCAAATCGGCCACATTCAGCGGCTCGATGGGCCTCAGCCCGAGAGCCTCGACTCGGTTTGAAGGCTCGATAGCTCGGTAAGGCCTCGGCGCTAGAGCCTCAGCAGGCTCAGTTTCTTTGAGCTCAGCGGCCTCGATCAGGCCTCAACACCCAAGGCCTTGGCTCGGCTTGTAGGCTCAGCGGCTCAAATGGGCCTCGGCGCCCGGGGCCTCGGCGGCTCGGTTGCAGGGGCTCAGCGGCTCGGTGGGCCTCGGTGCCCCGGGGCCTTAGCGGCTCGGCAGCCAGAGGCCTCAGCGGCTCGATAAGGCGCCAACGCCGGGGCCTCAATAGCTCAGTTTGAAGGCTCAGCGGCTCGATGGGCCTCAACGCCCACATCAAACCCCGACTCGAGTTTTGAAGGCTGCGCTCAGTAAGGCGAAAGCTGACCCGAGAGTCGATTAATTTCGAGCGAAATGGCCTATGAAGCCTCAGCATCCCCGTTCGAAGAGCTCAAACTGTTCAATTAAGGCAATTCAGCCCAGGAGTTAATTCAGCTTAGGCAAATCAGCTCATGAAGCCTCGGTGGCCCGGTTTTCGAGAGCCTACTTTGCTCAAAGAGAAGGGCCGTAGAGCCCTTAATCGGGACGGCTAAGCGAGCAACCCAGCGCGATTATAAAAAATAAAAAAATAAAAAAATAAAAATAAAAATAAAAAATAATAAAAAAAACAAGAAAAAGTAAAAATACTTGAGTAAAAATGGGAGTATTCATTGATAAGCAGCGTTACATATATCGGGTTGAAACTTGGCGTAAAAAAAGAAAACAACGAAGTTATATAAAAAGGAGTTCAGGCGTCGGAAGGTGAAGAAGGGGAGCGGGCCTCAACAAGAGTGTTTGGCTCTCAGTGTCTGCGAAAAATATTATACGCCTCCTCATCATAGGGATATCGAGTTAAGATCGAGCAGGATAGACGCCGACGGCTTTCCTTTGAAGGCGAGCCATCGGAAGCCCATTGAGTGCAGACCTCAGTCCTTAGAATCGTATAGCCCAGTCCCTTTGAACCAAAGTTTCTTGCCTCCCGAAAGTGCCTCTCCAGCCCATGGCACTCTCGGTCGGGCGTTCAATAGAGCTGCGGCTCGGACGCCGCGGCGAGCTCGTCAGCGTTGCTATTCGCGGCTCGTCTCTAAGCGATAACGGTTCTTCCCTAGTTTCCCGCTGCTTGTTCTGGGACTATTGCAGCTCATCCCTGACTATCTGAGCTCCGGTCTTGGCGGCCCTGCGGCAGGTCCACGGCCTCCGGTAGGTCATCTGGGCCGGCTGCGGCCCGGAGTCCATGACTCCCCGGCTGACCTCCCGGGCACTTTTGGGTTTATCCGAGGCCTTTCTTCCCTACTCTCAGCCCGCGCTCGCGCTGACGTGGTATGCCTCAGATCGGACTTAAGCTTCACGGCCTCCTCAGTATATTACACTTTTTGATTTTGCGAAACTCATTTCAGCTCGAAACAAGAAGCGATCCACCTCACTTTAGACTCACGGTGGCTGGCATGGCCCTCGTTCAATCTGGCCCTCTTGGCAAAAGTCTTCAAATGAGTAGCCACCTGCCTATATAACTTAAAGTCAACACGCCTTTCGAGCCCAAGATAAACGGGCCTGTGAGACACGAGAACTTCTGAGGCGGCCCCGAAGGGACGAGCGAGGCTTCCTCACGGGCGGGCGCCGGCCTGCGGGTTAAATTCTCGGAGGAAGGACGAGACCGCGCCAGTCGCAAGCTCGACATTGAAGAGTAAGTAATCTCCATCTCCATCAACTTCGGGGCGTTTCCCTCTCAGCTCTTCTGCCCTAGACGAAGAGGCTGCGCTGCGGGAGGATCCCAACCTTGATAATGGCGCTGACCTCGCGGAGCTCAATGGCTCCCTTCCCAGGAAGTAGTCTACGGCCTTTGCGGCTATAGCCGGGCCCGAGGCTGCGAACTTGGGGCTCTAGGAACCTCGGACGAAGGATGCATCACATGCCCCAGAACTCGGACGTGGGCAGAAGGTGAAGAAGAAGACGACCTCAACTTCGGGACTTTACCCCAAGACAGGCGGCCCTTCACAGGAGAGTCCAGAGTTTTCGAGCTTCACGCTCAGGACTTCGGAGCCGAGGCGTCTCACTCGAGCCAAAAGCTCTCCCTTAGTGGGAAGCCCGATGACGGGAGGCCCATCGTGAGAAGCTTCATAACGGAGTAGAAGGCCTCCAGGTAGCGAGCGGGAGGGACCTCGAGACATGAAGATCAGGGAATATCAGGCTGATAGCTCAGGAGTAAGTGCGCGGAAGGCACTTAGCCAGCTCCGACATGAGGCTTTATCTTAGGGGCTTAGATCGGGCGAACACTGAAAGACATACGGCCCGATGCAAAATTAAGCGATACCACAACTTAAGAAAGATTGATAACAAACTAAACCAAGCGATGCTCAGAAGATTCTGAGAGTGGTCAGGGCGTAGGAGCAGCTAGAAGTATCATCCTTATCAAGGGGATCATACTCCCAACTGCGGCCACCGATGAAGAAGTAACATTCCTTCCAAAATCTATGGGAGGATGGAAGGTTCGAGATAATCAGGGCAAGCTACGCTGAAATAAATAAAAGAAAGCCCTCGGAGGCCTCCTTGCACTAAAAGGTCGGGAGCAGAAGGCATCTTGGGAACATCAAAGCCGCATCACTGAAGAAAACCAACAGCCCAGTCAGAATACTCCATAAATTGAGCGAAAGTTGAGAATTGCAGACGTTGAAAAGTTGCAAAACTCTTTTTATGAAGGGGTGCAGAGGGAAACAGAGGCCGTTGTTGAAGGCCACCTCGACGAAACACACCATCTTGGGCACTTGGACCACGTAGGAAGTCAAATAAGAGACCGGACACGGACACGAGGGCCTATAACGCCTCGAGAAAGTTGCTCCATACAAAGCTCGATTACGCGCTGGAAGTCCTGGCAAAGCGTGCGGTGACTTCGGATATTCCAATTCCACGGAATTATTTAATCGTCGATTTTCCCCTTACCCTTGTCGAGGAAAGGGGGTTCCGGAGCGTCTCGAGAAGAACAACCCCGATTGAGCTGTCGGAGCGCCACCGATCCGCCACTGAACCGAAGCGACGGAGGGTCGCCCCTATGCACACAAAGAAAAGGAACGACTCAGACCCATGAGAGTAACAGGTAATAAGAACAAGCTAATCAAGCTGGCCCTAGCGTTCTACTATGTCGCTCGAAAAGACACAGAAGGAAAAAAGACGCGCTAGTCTCATGAACATAACAGAAAAGGCTACCTCGGCCAAAGTATCCTGGCGCGAAAGGAACTACGCACGGATGGTCGGAACAAATGTTAAGGGGAGAGAGCCCAGGCTCGCGGAGAAACAAAAGGCGACCGAGATCGGGAAACCACAGGCGAGAGCGGTCGGAGGATATTCTTGGAAGAGGCGAAAGATTTATGGAAGGAAATGGAACAGCCAGAAAGTCATTATTATCACAAGACATATAATGGCGACAAAGCCCTAACCGAACCAGCCCTGAGTAAACACGTGGAAGTCGTCAGGGTTAAGAAGCGATACGACCCTTGCACACGGCTCACACGTGCCTGAGGGTTGGGGGCCTTGATGGGGTTTGAAAAATGGTAGCCTTGAGCCCACTCGCTAAGCCCGAGGAAAGGTAGGCGAGTTAGGCGCCGGGCCCCGGCGCGGCCCAAAGCGGAAGCGAGGTCATTCGCCCCGGGCGATAGCGGGATAATCGAAGAGCCATTACAGTGAATAAAATCAAATCTCGCAGTAAAAGAGCAAGATAATTCCTTATAACCGGCTTATTACGTAAATCAAACCAAATCACCAATGAGGAAGAAGGATAATTCACGTCTTCTCATATTATCACTTATTAATCGATGCGAAAAGGCGAAAATGTCCATCGATAGGAAAGATCCTTTGCCACCATCGATTAAGAGGTATGCTATAAATACCAAGCCACCCCATCGGTGAAAGGTACGCAAAAACATTCGCCTTCTAAGCAATCTATCTTTTCTCTCAGGGAGGAACTGACTTAGGCATCAGAGCGGCCACGGGCGAAGTTCTCGCCGACCCTCATTCTTTCTTGTTTGCGGAGTGCATGCGTCGAGCCGGCGGACCGGCCAATGACAGGTTCGATTCAGGCCCGGCGGGATTACAGCACTCGGTAATCACGGTTGAAAAAAGCATCATCAGTTTCAAATATAACTTAAAAGGATATCTTTTTAGAAAAAATCGGGGTTTTGTCTTATTTATATGACAAAATTTTCGAATATCTCATTTTCCAAAAATTAATATTATCTTCATTTATTTAAATTTAAATTATTTTTAAAAGTTAAATTAGTCTAAACTCTAAAAATAAATATTTTTAAAGAACTTGGAAAAGCGTATGAAAATATATTTTTACCACAATGGAATCTTTATAAATATTTAAATTTACTTGTAATAATTTACCTTAAATTTATAATAAGATAATAGTTTTTGAATATATATATATATATTTTTTTTAAAATGAGGTTTAACTTATTTTTATGAGAAAATTATAGAATATCTAATTTTTCTAAAATTGACATTATCTTTGTCTCTTTTTTTTAAGGCTTAATCATTTTTACAATGTAGTAAACTCTACTAAGACTCGAACCCCTTTCATCCCCATGTCATGTCTTTAAACGCTAAACACTCTAACCAACTAAGCTAGAATATCTTCATCTTTAAATTATTTTTAAAAGTAAAATTAGTTATAAACTCTAAAAATAAGAATATGGGAATTTTTTTTTTTTTGCATGAAAATCTTCTCTCATTTTTTTGCGTGAAAATTTTCTATTTCTCACTCAATGCACGACGTACTTGGGTAGTAGAAGCCTGGGTTGAATTTTGTTTTTTTTTTTCTTCCGAAGTTTGGGTTGAATGATGTTTGTGAAAATAACGTAGGAGAAAGAGAATCACCTTTTCTCTTATGTGGCCTTGGGTGTACTTATTGGTAAACAAATGAAAGGACAATTTTGGGTTTAATGAAGAGTTAATTACAAAGTACATGTTTTTATTAATTTCATGGGAATAGTACATAGGTAATATGGGTAACTTGGATTCAACTTTCCTTCTTTACCGATGCAATAATACACCTTAACATAATTTCCCTTTGGATTAAACTATAAAGGTAATATAATATTTGAAGATTAAAGATTATACATTCAATCAAGATTATTTAAAATATTAATCGTTTTATTAATTATTTTAATTTTTAAGTTAAATTTCTATTTCCATAATATACCCTTTTCAACTTTTAGAAAATAATTCTACCTTCTAAAAAAATTATATTAGTTTTTCCATTTTTGGCCATGATTTTCCATAATATGATATTAAAAAAAAATATTCACACGTGTTCAAAGATATGATTTCGATTTTCTATGAAACTGAAAACAGAAAGTAGTCTAAACAGTAATTTTTATTTTAAAAAATTAAATTTTTAAATGAAATCATATAATAAAATAAAAGAAAATGAGGTTTTTATTTCAAATTTAATGGTAGAAAACTTTCTCTTTTTAAGAAAATACATTATTTGAAAAAAAATGCATGTTTTTATCATGCCATTAAAATAATATAGAAAATAAATTCTTGAATTTATTTAGTGAAAATAATATAATATATATTACCATAAAAAGGAAAATAAAATTTTGTTTTTATTTTAATTATTTATAAAAATATATATATGTTTAGACGTATTAAAAATGTCTTACATTTATTCTTAAAATTAAGATATTTTTGCAGAAAAGTTTAAGAGAAATAGTAGTTTAAAGAATAAAAAAAAATTTAGGACTTTTGAAATGTATTGGTTTTTATTTTTGAAATATTTGGTTGAAAAACATCAAATAACCCTAAATTTATAAATCTAATCTTTCCCATGTTTTTTCTTAAAAAATAACTTATCCTAGACAAAATGTCCTTCTCCATTTATGTATTTACATTCTATTAAAAAAATGGTGGATTTGAAATTAAAAAAAATTAATTTTTGTCAAAATTAGGCCAAAAATCAATGGATATTCAAATTTTCAAAATTGGGTTTTCTAAAGGTCTTTTAAGGCTAGTTTGGCGCTGTTTCTTGTAATAGGGCTGCTAGTCAATTCTTGACAACACTTTTATCATAAACGTTTTTATAGGAATTCGAAAAAGTGATTCTACAAATTCTTTTTTGTAACACGTTGCATAAATATGAAAACACTTTTATATCAACTAAATTATCAAAAAGAACATTTAATATTTAATTATAAAAATAGAATATCACATTAAATCAAAAAAATTACAAAAATATAAACTCTTATAAAATTTTATATTATTAAAACAAAAAATAAATGTTTTATATTAATAAAAACCTAAAATAATTATTAAAATTTTTTGAAAGAAAATTAATTTATTAATTCAAACTATAAATACATTCAATAGAAACACATAACAAAATTCACTAAAAACTCTACATACACTAAAAGAAATAGAACTTTAGATCAGGGTCACCAACCATCACCAAATCAATGAACTCTGTGACTAAAACTTCCGTGACCAATCGTCACAATAGTAGGCGTAGGCAAAGGTTTTAGTCCTAGCTTCCTATGTGACCGTGACCGTGACCATATGGTCCATTTTTGTAATGATCATAAAAATTTGTGACCAAAAATTAAGGCGGTTAGCTCAAGAGGAGACATTTTTAGTCACGGCCAACATGAAAACCGTGGCTAAAAGTGCCCCTTTTAGCCACGATTTTCATGCTAGCCGTGTTAGCCACGGTTTTCATGTTGGTCGTGACTAAAAAGGTACCCTTTTAAGCTAGCGAGTCATTTTGTCATGGTTTTGTTATGACCTTCCTAAAAATGGATCATATCAATCTAAATTTAATTTGACCATGACTAAAAATTATTATATTTAAACAATTAGTTTTTTATAAATTCTCATTTTCCAAACCTATAATAAACAATTAATATTTTAGCACTGTGTATCTGTCCAAGCAACTTAACAATTCTAAAATTCAAAATTTAAAATAGTACAATATATCATAATAAATTATCCCCAACTGATATAATTTAAAAACTAACATAATATGACAAAAACAATAAAAAATATACAAATTAGGTTTTACATTCTATCATACAATGTAATAAGTCAACTAACAAACCATCACATATTAGTCATAAAAACTCCAAAAAATGAGAAGAATGTATTATATAAAATGTAGTATAATGTAAGTCTACTACTGCCTTTGTTGAAAGTGTAAGACCTGAGAAAATTCCAATTTCTGGAAAAATGGCAAAATCGTAATTTCGATTGGCTTCCGAAATTTTTTCTAGATCTCGGATGTGGCTTAGTTTCAGATTTGGAATTGTCTCCACGAAATCTGGCTAACACATCCAATTTGCGTCGGAATTAGAGGCGGTTAAGGTTGACACGTTTCGAGGCATGTCATGTTTAAGTCTTTAATAAAGCGACATGTGATGTGAGAATCACTTATAACATGTACTAATGTTACTTATGTTGCATGAGTGGAAATGATATAATTGGACCATTTAGAGATGATTGTGAATGTAGAAATCGAGTCTGAGGACATGATTAGCATTATTGAAATTGATTTAATGATAATAAGACGAAATAGTGAATAGTGTTGTCTCCTACCTTTAAACTAAAGACCAAAACATGAAAAGAGAAAATGAAATCTTGCAGTAGCTTTTTAGGTTAGGTTTTAGAGAGAGAGTGTGTAGCTTCTCTCTAAGTTTACGGGCGATCCGACCGTAGGAATTCTTCGGACAAGAAGGAAAGTCGCTCTACGCGGTGAGCCTACGAGTGGGCTCCGGTTTTAAGGAGTTTCGACAAATTCCGTGAGGTAGGGGTTTTATCCTACTTGAGTTTTACACTTTATTTAAGTGTTTTATGATGTTTCGGTTGGTTTGAGGCCTTGAGCAATAGTTTGATCGGTTCAAAGAAACTTGGGGGCCAAGATTGTGAGGCCACAGAGCCGTTTTGGATAGTCGAGTGATGGTGCAAGGGCTGTTTGGGGCTGTAGTTTGTGCTGTGCTATAAATCATGTGTTGGTTTGTATGAAATTAGGAAATGGCCATGAAATTCGGGTTCACAAGGTGAAAGCCCAGGTATTAGATGACTGGTCGTGAGCAGGTAACCCAGGGTTTCCTTTGTTTATGTGAATGGTGTTCACGAAATAAATTTTGTGAAAATGTGTGTATGGTTGAGTAATTGAATCGAATTGCCATTATTTGTAAATTAGCCCATAGCGAGCTAATTTTTTGGTGTAATGGATTGTGAAATTACATAACATGTTTGTGTAATTTAAATTATGTAAATGTATGCGTATTGATATATTGCGTGTTATATAAATTAGGTGAGAATGGAATAATGCATTTCATATGCAGTTAACTAGAAATTAGGTGTGAGTGCATGACCGCGAATTTTACGAGAAAGCGAGCATGATTGCTAAAGGAATTTCACATGATGATTTTCCAGAGAATGGGGTTGGGAGACAGTCCAACAAATCATTTCGGATGAAGACCATGACTATTCGGAGAAAGTTTCTCCCGACACATTAAGCCTCGGAGGGTGATCACATATTTTTTCACCAGGCTCGTTCGATGGTGTATTTTGAAAACAACAAAATTGTTTGAAAATGATGTTTTTCTCATACATGGCTTAGGCGGGTGTGAAATTGATGAGGACTCGAGACATGGGTTGATCATGTAGACATTAGTAGGATCACGCGTTGTGTTTTCATTGGAGCATTCGCTATGCGGCAGGTGGAGAGTAACTACTTAGGGTGATTATGCGGGCATTAGCTCACTCTGTCGAGGAATTATATTATTTGGTCTGAGGGCGCATGAGGTGACGGCTCATCCACAGGGGCCAGATGTTGAAGAGGTCGAGGTTGTGGCTTTGAGGTTTTATAATGTATACATGTATTAGAATTTTAGATTTTAATATATGTTGTAAAAGAGTAAATTTTTAACTCTTGAAACTATTGTGTATAGTTGATGTATGATGATGAGTATTGTAGTATGGGCCCAAGAGGCCGCTTTTACTCATGTTATCTCTGATGATGTTGATGATTAGGACAGGTGGTTCTTGGGTAGAGCTCCGTCTGAGGAGACTCGGAATTTTCGTGGTCGTGTCGGGTTGCCAGATATTCCAGTTTTCAGGTGGGTTGACGGGTAGATCCAACGGACCGGTTTGGGGCGTCACGACAGTATCGGGCTAGATTATCTGATTACATGTCGTCTTTGGGCATGGCTAGGATATGCGGGTTGTAGTGTAGTGCACGATTAAGGATTACAGGCGCTTGAGAAATCACGATACCGGCCTACGGCTTGGTGCTCCGAGCTTAAATAACTCTGAATACCTAGGGAGCTCGGGTTTGGGTATCCATCACCACTTGGTGTGGTTTAAGTTTAGGTATGAGATTACCTAGGAAATCATGGGACAAAACTAGGACACTGCATGCATGTGTTTTAGGTGATTGCGTGATTGTGTGATTTGATGAATTGTTGTGTGAAAAATATGCATAACATGAATGATGTGTGATCATGTGTTGTGTTTGGTTTGTGTGCTTAGTAGGTAGCACATAGGGTGTTAGAAAATTTTTGGGAGTTTTACGAGTGTGTAAAAGCTTTGGAAAAAAAATTAAATAAAATAAATTTTATAAATTTATTTGGTTTATTAAGGAGAAAATAATTTTCTAAGGTTTTACGAGGGTGTAAAGGCGAAAATTGAATTAAATACATTTTTATAAATTTATTTGAGTGTTACGGAAAATGAGAAAAAAAAATGGGTATATATATATATTTTTTTGGTATTTTTCTCCGATGGAGTAAATAATGAAAAAAAATGTGAAAAAAAAAAAAAAATTGGTCATGAGGGGACTAATTTGGGCTCTTGTGATGTATTGTGATAGAAGAATTGTATTGTGACATAATGGTTTTGGGAGTGCAGGTTGGCTAGGTTTTGTATTGCAATATGAGGTGCATTGCAAGTTGGCTAGGCTGTTGAAATTGTATTGCAAGAGAAGGGCTAGAATTGCTTGTGGGTGTATTCTGATACACCATTATGCGGCATAGGGTAAATTTGGGTAAGTGTATTCTGTCGAAGAATTGTATTACTGACTTAGGTGGTTGGATGGTACAGGGCGTGTGTCACAATACTGCTGGGTGTATTGTGACCGAGGGCGGGTTGTTGGAGTTTTTGTATTGCAATGCGCGCAGTGTATTGTGGGTAGGAAAGGACTTGAGGCAGGGTGTATCGCGTACAGCGCGTAGTGTATTGTGACGAGGGGCGATAGGCTGGTAGTATTATGGCATATAGAGGGTGACGGGCACATAGTAGGCTTGGTTGTATTGGCATATAGAGAGGCAGACGGACACCACAGTGGGGCTCGGCGTATTGTCGGCATATAGAATTTGAGACGGGCTACCGCAGTAGGCTCGGTTGTATTGGCATATCGATTTGACGGGGCACACATTAGCTGCGGGCTACCTGGCAATTTGAGTAAATTTGAGAGCGAGCACACAGGCCTGGGCGCAGTGCATGCGCCTTGGGTGCGCAACTGGGTTCAGGGTGTGCACCTAGTGCACCCAACCCAGTTTTGGACTCAGTAATGTTTCTAAGTCACTGTTTGGACACTGTTCATGAAATTTTTTTTGGAAAAAAAAAATTAAATTAAATAAAATCAAATCAAATCAAATGAAACAAAATTTTCGAAAAATGAAATTTTCGAAAATAAATTTTTTGTGAATAAAATTGATTTGAGATGTTAAATAAATTGTCTCGCATTGCATTTAAATGCAGGGACATAGAATATGAACTGTATATTCTGAGTATGAATAGTGTGTCTGAATTTGTGTTTATGCCTTAGAGATACTGAATTGTATTTAACTTGCCATTGAACTGTGTAGATGGCTAGTAGAGGGCAAGGGCGAAGAGGTCGTCCACGAGTCTTGGTCAGCGACATCGGTATTTGACCTGACCACGATGTGAATTGATCGACGAGGCCTTTGTTGAGGCTGTAGGTATTCTGCGCGGTTCTTATCGCCTGGTGGTATAGCATGTAGTCGGGGGGAGGTCCTAGTAACCTCCCGGAGGTTTAGGGCGCATCATCCTCAGGCATTCACGGGGGAGGAGATCCGATGGTGTGAGGCCCAGTTGGTTCATGCGGATAGAAGGTGTTAGAGGCTATGGAGTGCCTCGACACTGCCGGGATAGGCTAGTTGCGTTCAGTAGGGTGAGGCCCAGTATGGTGGAAATGGGTAAGGACCTCTGAGACTGGGACGATGACATGGCGAGTTTGTAAGACTCGAGAAATTCAGTTTACGGAAAATGGCAAAATCGTAATTTTAGTTCTGAAATTGTAATTTCGGTTAAAATCAAATAATTTATTCTCTAGATCTCGGATGATGAAATGGATTGCTTAGTTGGAATCGTCTCGCGAGGAAATCTAGCTACGTAAAATTTATTAGGAATTCCAAGATGGTCGAGTTGACACGTTTTACGAGGCATCGCGGTTCGGGTGCAGTAAAACGATTTTCGATGCGACGAAAGTCACATATAACACGTACTCATGTGCCATAAGTGGCATGAGTAGAGAAATAATGAAAATGGACGGCCGAGATAGTGCCAAGTGTCAAAACTGGGAAAATAAGGGATATAATGGTCATTTTGGAAATTGTCTTAAAAGATAATAAGACAAAATGGAATAGTGACCTTCTCCATTTCAAAAAGGCAAGAAAAAAACATGGGATGCAGGGACGGGCCCGGTGGCTATGGATTTTTTAAGTTACAGTGAGAGAGAGTCTTCGCCTGCCAAATCTGTAGCGATCAGGCCGTCGGCGGTCTTCGGAGACAAAAGGAAAGGCACGCTGCAACGGAGAGGGCTGCAGCGTGGACACCGGATTTGAGTGGTTTTGACAAACTCCATTGAGGTAGGGGTTTACTCACTCTTGGGTTTTACACTTTATTTAAGTGTTTTCAATGTTCGATTTGTTTGAGGCGTGAAGGGCCGTTTGATCGATTCCAAAACATAGGGCCAGAATTGTGGAAATTTTTAGACATTCTTGGTCGGTCAGGTAGGTACATTTGGGGGCTGATTTGGGGTGTTGATAATATGATAATTTATGGAATAAATTATGCTTTGGTCATGTATAAGGCTGGAAGTAGCGGTGAAACAGGTTCACTAAAGTGAACCAATGATTTGTGATTTTAAGGGAATAATGTAGGGTTTCACTATTCCTGAGAATAGTGTTTACAAAATAAATTTTGTGAACTAATGTGTTTGGTCGAGTAATTCAAGAAGAATTGCTTGTGTTTGATCATTAGCCCAAGTGAGCTAATTTTGATGTATGAAATGAGAATTTATATGACATGAGAGTGTGAATTGAATGTTTTGTAAATATATGCATGTTTATATATTTACATGTAGATTAAATTGTATTGGAATTGTTGTGCAGAACCCTTTGCTGGAACACCCTAGGACTATAGGGTGAGTGCGTGAGATGAGTCCTAGAAAATGGATTTAGGAGGGTTGTCTAAAATTTTAATTATCGGAGGGTAGTCCAAACTAAAAAATATCAATCGTCGGAGACGGCCCAATTAATATACATCGAAGGGTAGTCCACAAATAATATCAATCGTCGGAGACAGCCCAATTGATATATACACATCAGAGGGTTGTCCACAAACAAACAAATAAAATAATAATTATCATAGGAGGCTTAGGCGAGTGTGAGGGAGTCGGTGGTTCAGTGCGAGGATGATGAGTTAGACATTGAGTAGGATCGTCGTTCTTTGAATGTGTGTTTATTACAGGTGTTCTGCGCACTTAGGTAGATGGTAGCCCTTAGGCGATTCACTACTAAACGCATTAGCTACCTTTTTGTCAAGGGATGTTATTTCTGGTGCAAGAGGGCGTGCGAGGGACGGCTCGATCTAGGGGCGGGTTGTGAAGAAAGTCGGGTTGTGGCTTTGATGATTTTATACATGTATTAGAATTCTCTAATTTTGATATATGTGTTGTATAAGAGTAAATTATTAACTCTTAGAACTATTGGACATAGTTGGTATGTTTTACAGATATTGTTATGAGTACTGTTTATGGGCCCAAGTGGCTATTTTACTCATGTGATGATATATTAGATTGTTTGGGACAGGTTTATCACAGTATTGTATTTGGGTAGAGCTCAGATTATAAAGGGACTCACTAGATTTTAAATGAAAAATGTGGTCACGACATTCAGTGTCTAACGAGGTTGATGGGTAGTGGACCCCGGTTTTGGGGCATCACGGCTTAGTATCAAAAGCTTAGGTATCACGAATACCTAGGAATAGGTTTAATTATCCATCACCACTTTGGTGGTTTGATGTGAAATATAGGTATATAGAGCACAAAGATTTAGGGCTTGAAATTTAGACCATAGTCGTGTAAGGACATCATCCTTATGTGTGGTTGATGTTAAGATTAGGTATGAGTTACCTATGAAATCACCCAGGACAAAATAGGACCTTTGCATGCATGTGTTGGTTTTGTTTGTGGTGGATTTTGTGAAGTGTGCTTGCATGCTTGGTTGTACATAACATGAATTATTCAGGTGTTATGTGATTAAATTATATGATTGATATACTTGGTTGATAGCATAGGATGAAGTGTGGAAAATTTTTGGAGTTCACGATTAGTGTAAGCGAAGCAGAAAATAAAATAAATAAATTTTACAAAATTTATTTGGTTTAAGGACAATGAAATAAAATTTTAAATGAATTTTAAAGTGAACTCATAAAATTATTGAGTGTAGGAATTTCAGTGTTCAAGCCCTTGCTTTGTATGGAATTAGAAAGGCTAAAATGAAAAAAAAAATATGAAATTAAAAAGAAAATAATTTTCTAAGGTTTACAAGTTGCTTAAATTAAAAGAAAGGTAAAAGGTAGAATAAATTTTATAAATTTATTTAAAATTAAATCTGGAAAATGAAAAAAAAAAATATAGGTATATATATTTTTTGTGTATCTTCTAGTAGCTGGAAGAAATGAAAAAAAAAAACATGGATATGTTTTTGGATGTTTCCAATAGCCGGAAATAATTGGGAAAAAACGAAAAAATGAAATTTTGTTTATTAAAACTCATTTTGAAAATGCATGTCGATTGCCTTGCATTATCTGTATTACACAAGGATATTAGATGCTCTAGTGGTTATGTGTATGGTCAGTGTCTCGGAAATTTGTATTTTATGCCAAGATCATGTGAATTTAACTTGCCATTGGTATCACGGATGGCCGGTCGGGACGAGGACATAGAGGGCGTCCACGGGGTATTGGTCGACACACCGGTGTTTGATCGACGGACTTTTCTTGAAGGCATGGGTATTACTTGGCTGTATCCACCTGGTGGTATAGCGGGTATAGGCAAGGGAAGGTCTAGTAACCTCCGGAGGTTAGGGCGCATCATCCTCGGAGCATTCACGGGAGGAGATCAGATGGTGGTAGACCATTGGTTTATGCGGTCGAGAAGGTGTTGGAGGCATGGAGATTACCTCGACACTACAGGGATTAGACTAGGCGTGTTCGGCTAGAATGAGAACCCCAGTATGGTGGAAATGGGCGAGGATCTTGAAGGATCTTGAGACATTGTATGTGAGTTCTCCCCTAGGGATAAGGGTGAGAATAGGGATGATATGTCGAGGTTGCGAGTTGGAGATCTCGGGGACTCTACTCACAGTGGACTTGAGGATCATGGACATGTCAGAGTTCGATGTCATCTTGGGGATGGATTGGCTGACAGCTTATAGGGTTGTTATTGATTGTGAGCGTAGGAGGGTTACCGCCTACACGCAGGACGGTACTCGTGTGGTATTTCAGGGGGACAAGCATGATATTTTGCCCCATATAGTATATGAGTCCAGGTGTTAGGGACAGAATTAGATTTAGTTTGGTGCGACCTTACCCAGGAAGGCGAGGAGACGGACTTGGATCTGCCTCGAGTAGTGTGCGATTATGTAGGATGTTTCAGGATGAGGCTACAGATCGCCTCCATGGGGGTAGTAGATTCGGTGGTATAGAGTTACGCTACAGTACTTACATCTCTATGACTCGCATAGGATGACACGATTAGGTTGCATGAACTCAGAGTCCAGCTACAGGAGTTGTTGGACAAGGGGTTCATTAGGCCCCCGAGCACTTATCACTTCATGGGGTGCTCAGGTTTCTATTTGCGAAAGAAGAAGAGACAGAGACCGCCGGCGTACGTGACTACGACGGTTGAGCAGGGTTCACGGGGTACCCATTAGAGGATTGATGGTTGTTTGATCGAGTTGAGAGGAGGCGAGTCTACTCTAAGATAGACCTTCGCCTTGGCCAACCATGCGGCGAGTTAGGAACAGATATCCCTAAGACAGCTTTTAGGACGTGTTATGGGCACTTTGAGTTTACGGTGATTCCCTTTGGATTAACGAATGCGCCAGCGGCATTTATGGATCTCCATGCGTGAATCATTTCAATACCATCAGATCAGTTTGCCAGTAGTCTTCGTGGAAGACATTTTGATCACCTCGATCAGTGGGAGCATGAGTATCGCCCGAGTTGTGTTACAGGTTGTTGAGAGACCATCAGCGATGCGCCCGATTCGATGAAGTGCGGGGTTTGAAACTGCGGGTGAGATTTTTGGGACACGTAGTAGCCGATCGGGCGATGTCGGTGGACCCGAGAAGGTTGAGGCCGTGATGGTTGGGAGAGACTTGAAGTAGTCTTGGGAATCATTAGTTTGTGGGATTAGGTGATCTTATAGGAGATTCGAGAATGAAGCTGAAGTTGTCCATTCGAGGTAGGATGTAGGACTTCGCCCTCTCTTTGGACATGGACTTTCGTGGTCGGGACTGACCTGACCATAGAGAGAGAGAGATGGGGATGCTCGGAGCACTAGGGATCATGAGTGTTAGTGTCAAGGAGGATCAGCCTTCTTAGTTTCGGGAAGGCGGGGGAAGACTTCCTTCACGAGTTTAGGGACTAGGGCGGGGGATTGGGCATGTGGGGCGGGATTGCCAGAGACAGGGGATCCCGGGACTTTAGGCATCGCGGTCAGTTAGGCATGGAAGCAGGAGAAGTATACGATTCATTCCTCCACACCTAAGTGCAGATTCGGAGGGCAGTTTCGAGTTCGGGGTGCCTATCTGAGCGCCCGGCTTCCTGAATAGGCCGGAGGGTCGAGTGGGTCGAAGTCGAGACCGGATCGAGTTCTTGGCGTACGTGAAGTGGACCTTAGGGTGGTAGACTTATTGGTTGTTGATGTCGAGGGCGACATGGATGAGTTGACAACCATCGGGTTGTCGATCAGTGGGACAAATTGCGGGTTGTCATCTGAAACCACGACCTTGGATTTAGGCTTAGAGGTTAAGTCCTTTAGAGAAGCCAGGAATAGATGTTCTTCCCTAGGATGTAGAGTGAGAGTTGATCTGATAGGTCGGGATTATGAGTGAGAGGTCTCCGAGATTCTGCTCATGGTGGACCCCGGGATAGGGTGTCACAATATGGCATTATTGCATTCGTGTGACCAGTAACATCGTGTCGAGTCGGGTGTGGGTGCACGGTACGGTCATTCACTACTCTTGGTGAGTGTGGATTGAGTTTGTCTTTAGGACTATGTCCAATGAAGACTCATAGTTCGATTCAGTAAATGAAGAGTAATTAGAGTGTGTTGGGCAAAGCAAAAAGGGGGCCATAAATCCTCTAAGGTGAGAATCCTGGAGTTAGGGTGTAAGGGCCGGAGATATCCACTAGAATTTACATTATTGAATGTAAGAACGAGTGTAGCCGAGAAGTTAAGTTAATCGAGATGAAAACACACGGTCAAGTTATCATGTAGACGTAAAGTTGAGTGATAGGAGTCGGGAGTGACTAGAGATTTGGATACCCCTTTGACAATTGCATTGGGTGTTGTTGAGCCGGCAAGGGCTCGGTATATGGATGTCATT
Source organism: Tetrastigma voinierianum (assembly GCA_016808115.1). Lineage (NCBI taxonomy): Eukaryota > Viridiplantae > Streptophyta > Magnoliopsida > Vitales > Vitaceae > Tetrastigma > Tetrastigma voinierianum. The sequence continues at coordinate 150,482 of JAEQBH010008373.1, forward strand.
CATGACATGGATTAGGTTGACGGTCCATTGGATTGTCAGTGATTGTGACCTTGGGAAGGCCAGCGTTTACACACCAATCAAGGGTTGTGTAGGGTTACACGTTGTGCGGATTATATTACAAGTGTTAGAAGGTACGGCTGAGCATAAGTCTGGGTCGTAAGGGTAAGAGGAGCATTTGCCGCCAGGTGGGTCGCTGCAACAACGGTTATCGGGCCAGTGATATCTGGATGGCACCGTATGAGAGCCCAGCCTTTGTGTAGGAGGCCATGCAGGTCACCATTATGTTGGGCCAGGGTGGGAGAGAGCTCCATCAACGGTCTGATTTGATTAGAGACACCTCAGGAAGATGAGCTTAATACTACGGCGTCTTTTCACGACTCGAGGCGCGAAGGATTATACAGATGTGCGACGTCGACCCTTAGAATTCGAGGTTGGGGATCATGTCTTCTTAAAGGTGATGCCTAAGAGAAATTAGTCGGGTTCGTGACGTGGGAAGCTATAGCGAGTTAGCCGAGCCTTCGGGATACTCGAGAGGATAGGCACAAATGTAGCGTCTGGTTAGGCGTTCTGGCCCGACGTAATCATGTGTCCACGCGAGGTATTTCACGTCTCTCCATGCTCACGGGTATCTCAGATCCAGCTCATGTGGTGGATTGGGGACAGATAGAGGTTGACACGGATGGGACCTTCGAGGAGGGACCAGTGTGCATTTTAGATAGCCATGATCAGGTTTTGCGGCCTTGAGACCGTGTGAGGCTAGTGTTGGTCTTGTAAAGCATTCGCTATGGAGTGGAGGAGTCAACATGGAAGCGAGAGGACACGATGCGGGCCACCTATCCCTTCTTGTTTAGGGATGAAGGTACGTGGTTTAGTCGTTTGGGTCAAATGATGTTTAAATGCGTGGTAGAGTGCGCGTTGCGTATGCGTGTGAGTGATTGTGATTAATCGGAATTTGGAATGAAATTCCTTTAAGGAAGGGGAGAATGTAAGACAGAAATTCCAATTCACGGAAAAAGGGTAAAATCATAATTTCGATTCTGAGAATTGTAATTTGATTAAAATCCGTAATTTATTCTCTACATCTCGGATGAAGCGGATTGCACCGTTAGGTCGTCTCACGAAATCTAGCTAGCACGTAAAATTTCGTAGAATTCCGAGACAGTCGGAGTTGGCACGTTTTGAGGGCATCGTGGTTGGTCTTGCGTAAAGATTTCGATCGATGAAAGTCACATATAACACGTACTCATGTGGCTCATAAATTAGTGATGAAATGATGAAAATGGATGGCGAGATAGTCTTAGAGTGTAGCTGGGAAAATAAGGAATATAATGGTCATTTTGGAAATTGTCTTAAATGATAATAAGACAAAATGGAATAGTGACCTTCTCCATTTCAAAAAGGCAAGAAAAAAACGTGGGATGCAGGGGACGGACAGTGGCTATGGATTTTTAAGTTCTAGTGAGAGAGAGTCTTCCTTCTTTCTAGAAATACTGCCACATCCGAATTTCATTTTGGCGCCTGACAAGAATATGTGCTGTTTAAGGAGCGGGCTACTGGGAGACCGGATTTGAGTAGTTTTGACAAACTCCGTGAGGTAGGGTTTTCCCTACTTGCTTTTGCACTTTATTTAAGTGTTTTCAATGTTTGCTTGTTTGAGGCCGTGAGGGGGGCCGCTTTGATCGGTCCCAAACATATGACCAAATTGTGAAAAATTGATATCTCTTGGCCAAATTGCACATGGTTGGGGACTGATTTGGGTGTTGATATGATAATTTATGAATAAATTATGCTTTCTGGGTGTATAAGGCTTAAATGACCAGAAACCCTAGTTCACTAAGTGAACCAATGATTTGTGGGATTTTCCTGAATAGTAACTGAGGGTTTCACTATTCCTGAGATCAGCGGTTTACAAAATAAATTTTGTGAATTAGCAATAATGAGTAATTCAAGAAGATTGCTCGTGGTTTGATCATTGGCCCATGAGCTAATTTTGATGTATGAAATAAGTGAATTACATGACATGATTGTGTGAATTAAATGTTTTGTAAATGTATGCATGTTTATATATTTACATGGAATTAGACTCAGAGTTAGAATGGTATACATGACCTATATATGGTTCGGAACACCAGGACTATAGGAGTGAGTACGTGAGATGAGTCTAGAGAGAATGGTTCTGAGGGTTATCTAAATGTTACCATTCCGAGGGTACGTCCAAACTAAAAAAATATCAATCATTTTGAGACGAATCTAATCTGATATACATCTGATGGTAGTCCACAACAATATCAATCGTCTGAGATCGACCCAATTGATATACGAGGGTTGTCCACAAACAAACAAATAAAATAATACCTCTCATACGAGGCTTTAGGGCGAAAGTGTGAGGGAGTCGCGAGAGGACTCGAGAGTACGAGATTTATGAGTGACATTCAAGTAGGATCATGCATTTGTTTGAATGTGTGTTTATTTGGAACATCAGACTAATTTAGTAGAGAGAGCCCACTTAGGCAATTCCAATTATCACACAGCTTCAATCTGGCCGATGGATATTATTTTACAGTACAAGGAGCGTATGAGGGAATTTGATCGTCCCAGAGAGACCGAGGTTGTGAAGAAATGGTTGTGCTTTGATGATTTTATACATGCATTAGAATTCTAATTTTGATATATTTGTTGTATAAGAGTAAATTATTAACCTGTAACTATCGACATAGTTGGTATGTTTTACGATAATATGAGTACTGCTTATGGGGCCCATGGGCCTGCTTTACTCATGTGATGATATATTGGACTGTTTGGGACAGGTTTATACAGGTATTATATTTAGGTAAAGCTCCTCGTATAAAGGAGACTCTGCCCGATTTTCATGAAAAATGTCGGGTCACCCGACATTCAAAGCAGATCACAAGGACAGAAGTCGCACTCAGTCGGGCCGCGTAGTTCCGTGATCGCTCATGGAAGTATTTTCCGCACACCGCGAGGCATGCGAAGGCTCAGGAGTACCTAGAGTCGAAGCAGACTGACAGACAAAGTTGATGGATTATGTGGCTAGATCTCACTGAGTTAGTCTCGTGGCTTTGCCCATGAGATTACGGCCAAGGTGAGGAGATCGCACTGGGCCAAAGTTGTCCATTCGAGGCAAGTGGATTGCAGTCTCCGCCATAGACATGGACTCCACGGTCACTGCCCCACACCATAGAGAGAGACTGCAGTGACGTTCTTGTTAACTCCCTGATTACCCAAGCGGTAAAGAAGAGAGATCAGCCTTCTTAGTTCTGTGGAAGAGTGCGGTATGACTTCAGTTTTTACACGAAGCTCGTGCTCTCGTGAGCGTGATTGGGCATCTAGTCATCCAGGGCAGAGGATATAAGCTATTTCCGGCCAACAGCCCGGGTATGAGACCGGGATTACCCCAAGAGATAGTGGATCCCAGACTCAGCCGCAATTCCCAAGAAGGTAATAGAATAGAAGAGTATGCGGTTCATTCCTCCACACCCTAGTACTGGTCAGAGGAACCAGTTTCAGTTTCGGGGTGCTATACAAGCACCTTCGGCAGCACAGGCGTAGGCCGAGTGTGGGTCGGTGTCGCACAAGACTCACAGGTCGACTTCTAGTCAGCAGGTACGATGTGTTATTTCTGTTGACACTGGGCATATGAGGCGAGATTGTCCTAGGAGGCAGAGGTCTCATGGTACCACAGCCGAAAGACAGTAGTCGACATAGGGTACGTTTCTACTTCGCACTGTCGATCAGAGCAACAAGTAAATCATGCATCTTTGTGCGAGCAGAATCTGCTTAGAGGTTGAGGCCTTTAGAGAAGCCATGTGTAGATGCTCTTCCCTAGGAGGTAGGGTGAGAGTTGACCTGATAGGTCGGGATTATGAGTGAGAGATCTCCGAGATTCTGCTCATGGTGGACCCCCGGGGTCAGGGGTGCTAACATGACATCAGCCATGCCCACATGTGCATGGCAACATCGCGCCGAGCTCCAGGGCACTAGGTCATTCACCACTCTCGTGAGTGAGGTTGAGTTGTCTTGGGACTACGTCCCATGAAGACCTGTCGAATCGTGAAATGAAAAGTACTAAAGTGTCATAAAGGAAGAAGGGGACCGTTAACTCTAAGGTGATAAGCCCGGTTGCGGAAGGAGACTCAGTATTCGAAGGTCCTATGGGTGTAAGAGAATCTTAGATCCCGACTTCAGGGTGTAAGACCCTGTAGATATCTCACTTCTGTGTGGGTGTAAGACCCCGAGAGAGTCCCGACTGTGTGGGTGTAAGAGACCCTGGGAGATATCCCGAATTTCTGTGTGGGTGTGAGACCCGGGAGATATCCCAAATTTCTGTGTGGGTGTAAGAGACTCGTGGAGTTATCCAATTTCGTGGGTAAGAGACCGGGAGATATCCAATTTCTGTGGTGAATGTGGGTGCTCAGTGGTGGTGGATAAGGTTATGTCGCCCGAGATGAAAACACATGGTCGTTATACGTGAGACTGTAGCTGATGATGTGAGCCGAGCTACCAGATTTTGACACCCATAAATTACATTGGGTGCGAGCCGTGCCAAGGGCTCGGTATATGGATCATTCATGACATGGACTAGTTGACGGTCCATTGATTGTCGTTGATTGTGACCTTAGAAGGTCGTAAGGTTTACACACCTAGCAGGTTGTGTGGTTACATGCTATGTGGATTATATATGTGTTAGAGGACACGCCGCATACGTCCCAGATCATAAGGGTAGCTGAGGAGTAATTGCTCTTAGTGGAATTCGCTAAACAACAAATAAATTATCAGCGAATATTGAACCGGGAGGTGGAGAGCTCCACCGGTCCCTGATCCGACAGAGACACATCTCGAGAAGCGTGGAGCTTGATACGACATCGCTTCTCACTGCCTTCGAGCTGCATAATAGCTTATATGACGTACGACGTCGACCCTAGAGTCTCGAGAGTGGAGATCACGTGACTTTGAAGGCTCAAGCAGGAGGGTCAGTTCGCAAGCGCTATCGCCGAGGTTAATCGGGCCTTTCGAGATACTGAGGGCAGCCCTGTAGCTGCACGGCTTGAAGCTTTACCGCCCAAAGATGCCTAAGTGTCCAACGAGGTATTTCACGCTTCCATGCTCCGGCGGCACCCAGATCCAACCTATGTGGTGGATCGGGATGTGATTAAGGTTGACACGGATATCCAGGAGGGACCAAAGGTTCATTTCGATGGTCGTGGATCGTGTTTAAGACGTAAGACCGTGAGGCTGGCAGGGTGCTCGCGGCACTATGGAGTGGAGGAGTCACTGTGGAGCCGAGGACATCGATGCGGGCCACGGTCCCTCTTGTTTAGACGAAGGTACGTGGTTTAGCCAATTGATATTTAAATGACGTAGCTGATGGCTGTGATACAGAATGCTGTATATGCATGTGAGTGATTGTGATTATCCATAATTTCGGACAAAATTCCTTTTTAATAGAGGGTGAATGTAATCTAAATTCCAATTTCTGGAAAAATGGCAAAATCATAATTTCGGTCAAAACCCGAAATTTTTCTAGATCTCGGATGACGGAACGAATTTCACCGTTGGAATCGTCTCGCGAAATCTAGCTTACACGCCACTTCACAAATTCGAGATACTGGAGTTGACACGCTTTTGGAGGCATCGCGCTTCGGTGCCGTAAAACCCAGAAGTGATGCACAAAAGCTCACTGGTAATACAATAATGTTACTTATGCCGTATGAGTAGAGAAATGATATAATCGATCGGCCGAGATAGTGTCAAATGTCGAATCCAAGAGAAAGGACATTCTGGCATTATCAAATTGATTTTATGGATAATAAGACGAAATAGTGACAGTGTTAACCTCACCTTAAACTAAAGACCAAAACGTCAAAAGAGAAAAATGAAATCTTGTAGTAGCTTTTAGGTTACGTTTTAGAGAGAGAGAGTGTAGCTTCTCTCTAGGTTTACTGGGTGCATCCGACCATCGGAATTCTTCGGAGCAAGAAGGAGCCGCTTCTCTACGCGGTGAGGGCTACGAAAGGGGCTCCGCTTTGAAGGAGTTTCCACAAACCCGTGAGGTAGGGTTTTATCCTATACTTGAGTTTTACACTTTGTTTGGGTGTTTTATGATGTTTCGATTGGTTTGAGTGGCCTTAATCTGCCGCTTAACTGTGGTTCCAAAACTTGGGACCGACTATGAGACTTTAGAGCTCCATTGGGATACCTCCTCCCAGGATTTTCATGCACCTCACTATTTGGGCTGCTTGGTTTGTGCTTTGTGCTATAAATCATGTTGCTGGTAAGGAGGTCTTAAATGGCCATGAAATTCAGGTTCACAAGGTGAAACCGATATTTGGTATTTGGTCGAACAAGAACCCGAGGGTTTCCACCGCTACGTGAATAGTGTTCACATGAAATAAATTCTTGTGAAAATGTATGGTCAGAGTAATTCAAATCGAATTGCTCGTGTTTGTGTAAATTAGCCCACGCGAGCTAATTCTTGCATGGATTATGAAATTACATAACATGTTTGTGTGATTTAAATTATGTAATATATACGATGATATATTCAGATGTGTTATATAAATTGGGTGAAATGGAATAATGCATTTCATATGCACCGGTAACTAGAAATTAAAGTGGAGGCATACGAATTTTCCTAAACGAGCATGATTAAGGAAGAAATTTAATAAGATGATTTTCTGGAGAATGGGGTTGGGAGACACCCACTAAATCATTTCTGATGAGGACCATGACTGTCGGTTCTCCACCACATTCGCCTGAGGGTAACCCCATATTTTTACCCGACACGCTCGATAGTGTATTTTAAAACACAAGAATTATTTTGAAAATGATGTTTTCTCAAGTACATGGCTAGGCAGAGGGAGTCGGTGAGGACTCGAGACACGGCTGCTTGGGCGTATTATTCAAGTAGGATCACGATTTACTTGAATGTGTGTTTACTGAGCACAGATATGCACTTAGGTGAAGAGTAACCCATTTAGGTGATTCCACTACTGAGCATTAGCCTCACCCCCACGAGGGAATTATATTATTTTTGAAAATGTGGAGCTGATGAGGTGACGTGCTCATCCTAGAGGCCGATATTGAAGAAAACCGAGTTGTCGCTTTGAGAGTTTTTATGATGTATACATGTAATAGAATTTTAGATATTATTATGCTAAAGAGTAAATTTTTAACTCTTAAAACTATCAGGTATAGTTGATGTATGATGATGAGAATATAGTATAAGCCCAAGAGGTCGCTTTTACTCATGTTATCTCCTGATGATGTTTGATGATTTGGGACATTGGTTCTTAGTAAGCCTCCGCATAGTGAGACACTCCCGTCTGATTGTGAGAGTCGTGGTCAGTTGACCGATATTTACGAAGTTTTCCACGTTGACGGTATTTAACGAATTTCTGTTTTGGGCATCACGTAAAGTGCGTCAAACATTTGCAACGATCTGCTCTGGTTGTGCTTGCACTCTTTGCATTTCCATAATTTTTCCATCAAACTCTTCTTTCACTTCTTCTCGTGTCTTCCTTTGAACTTCTACCAACTTTTCTTCAAATGTTTCAGTTGTTGTTGTAAACTTTTGTTATGCAACTCTTAACATCTCTTGGGCATTTTCAAGTTGTGCTGACAAAGTAGATCTTGATTGCTCCATACTACTGATACCAAAGACTAAGGTAGGAGTAACACCAAATTTATAGCCTCGAACACGTCCATGCCTCTCTCGACCCATCACTTAGGCAAATATGTCATCTACTGATGTAGATGCTACAGATGATGTAAGTGTAGAAGCAAAGAAGAGAAAAGAATATATTCCTTCAGTTGAATAGTAATCAAGCCAAATTGATCCTAACATTACAAAAACAAAATACTTTAGATTCTGTACAAATAATTTAGTATGTAGCTATGATTAAACAAATATATAAAATGGATACTGACAACTACATCCGCTTAGAACGACTTCGCTCAACACCATCTTTTTTCTCAGATACAAGACAAACATTCCAACTCTATTAGGCTCAGTTCGATTGTCCCTTTTTGTGCCTATTCTTACAAGTAAAACAATTAAGTTATTTTGTATGAACTATTGATGTACAAGCAAATCTTATTAATAATAAATTTTCTACTTGTTCTTGTCAGATTTGAGCATAACTTTTTAATCCCGATGTATGCTTATGACTCATTGTGTCTTTACTAGCTTTGTTTTTTCGTAGATATCCTATATCAATTAAAAATAGCATAATCATCTATAGCTACTAGAAACATAATAAAATTATTATAAATGAAGTATTAAATTAGATATAACTAATAAATATGATCTTATTTGAAGATGAGTATGAAAAGATACACTACATGAAAAAAAATCATTATGTTTACCTTTGCCTCGGGTGTGCCCCAAAAGTTAATGAACCACCTCCATTCATCATCTGATAAGTGTGGAAGTTTGTGGTGCAATCTCTCTTCATCTGTATTATAAGGGTCATAATACTTAGCCTTCATCTTATTTTTATAACTTCTGAACATATTTCCACAATATGAAATAATATAGCTCTTGCATGTTTCATCTATTTCATATTTCTCCTATATTTCATGAAAAAGTCATATATAATTAAGATGTTTCATTTTCAAACAAAGATTACACTTAGATAGAATAGTAATTGACATACCAATATTAAGGCCCAAAGCTTTTCAAGCATCTTTACTAATTTGATGTTAATCTTGTGAGATTTGATGGTGCGCTGTGTTGAGATCGTACTCAATGTCCCCATGTAACTAGAAAGTCTTTACCGCTGTCATGATAAAACAACCGGCCTCTTTGTATTGAAATGTGTTTGATTTTTTTTGTCGTTTCATGCCAAGTAAATCCAAGTTACGTTAGGCCACATGTCCTCTTTTTGCCAAAGAAACCTTTCTAAAGTAAATGGAATTATAAAAACACTTTATTTTCTTATATAAAATCAAATAATCGATTATTATTTGAGAAATTAAACATATATGAACACAACATCATGCAAGTGTGCTAAGCATAATTATCTTAACCATACCAGTAGTAGAAGTATCTAAAGGACCCAAATCACATGAACTAGTAAGGAAGGTAAGTGGTTGTAATCACATGTTCTGCTAGATTGTCCGAGTCATCCTCCGAGACACTGATCAGACTCTTCCTCTTCGATGAGACATTTCCTATATAATAAAGGAATTTATAAAATGAAATATAAATAAGTTAAATAAATAACTTGGAATAAATTACAATATATATCAAATAATAAATATTTATGTGTTTACCAGTATTATTAATCTCACACATCATCTATATCCTCATCATAAATAAATCATTATCTCGGTCAACAATGTTTCTCGTCGGATAGTAGAACATCCATCTATTTGGACAGCTTATAATATCACTTCTTTCCAAATTAATTAAATCATTCTGAACAGGTCATGGACATCATGTTGACTATGAAATGTTATAGATGTTGATATGATCCGACTAATAGTAGATACTTCTTGGTTCATATCATAAACCCTCAAGTTTGTATTTCTACAATGAAGTGCCAATTTTCCTCATTTTAATTCTTCTTGAAACATAAAAGACTTGTTTTGTTTTGCATCTAAATGAAGAAATACCATCTCGTGTGTGCATATGGCATTGCTCAAATTCAAACACGTGAACTATGGCGCATCCTTCTTTATCCCCTTTCCAATATTGATTACATCCTACTAGTCACACTTAAGTAAAATAACTCTATTTACACTAAGATAATGTAACTCAACTATGTCGGTTAACACATCTTAGTAAGAACCCGACTGCAAATTTAACAGGTCTCTTTCGCACTCGCAAAGCTAGATACCTCTACTAAGCATAAATAACTCCAATTATTTTGAGTCTTTTTCCCTTTTTTCTCGTTCTCTTGTGTGGAATCTGAACCCATTAATGATGTATCCTTTATAACATGTAACTAATGTACTTAACACAAGACACAGGTATGTATTTAGAACAAAGACCTTCATGTTGCATTTCAGATAACCTATCGATTCAAATATAAGATTATAAAACATACATGTTTATTGATAATATAAAAACAAGAGAGCTTAATGTACTCACATGTTCTTCAAACCAACTAATGAATTCTTTTGTGTAAATCAAATCTACATCTCATGCATAAATACGAGGCTTAGCCCTTATAGATTGTTTGTGCTCTCTGAAAAATAAATATTTGTAATTATGATGCTCATAAAGACCAAAATCACATTGCTGCATGAGAATTGAAATAAAATTTTATTCAAACAATCATCTTACTTAATGAATGACATCACTTCCTCACAATTACTTATCACATATAAATGTGCTTAAGACCACTCTTGAGACTACTCTTCTTTCTTAAGAACACGAGATGTTGATTTTCGTATTGTACGTCTTATGCATTTGAAAATGCTTAACCCTTCATTTATTATGTTATTTGCAATGACATAATTCCTTTCTTCATGATCATGTTTTGTTTCAACATCATGCAAATATCTTGAACAAAAGGTTGTATATCTGTCTCGCTTATGTACCCTTCAGAAGAACTTTCTAGACGACTCTTATTACCTACATAAGACTTTAATGCATAAATACCACAATCCTAAAAACACAATAGATTTGTTTCATGAACTATGAAACCTATATATATATATATATATATATATATATATATATATATATATATATATATATATATATATATATATATATATGGTAATTGAATGAGAACATACTACTCAATAGGATACATTTATCGATATTGCACTGGTCCAGTGACCTTTGCCTCATTTACAAGATGCACAGGTAAATGTACCATAACATCAAAAAATGATGAAGGAAATATTCTTTCCAATTTGAAAAGTGTGACTATTATGTCATTTTGAAGTGTTCTAATTGATCAGTCTTTAACACTTTAGAACACAATTGTTTGAAGAAACTACATAATCAACTATAGCAACACAAACATTCTTATGTAGAACCCCACGAATCGCAAGGGGAAGGATTTGTCAGATGGAGAACATGACAACTGCTTAGACTTTAATCAAAAATCTTCGTCACATTCCACTTGTATGCACCGAAAGATATTAGAAGCATAACTATCCGAACCTTCACTTTTTCAAAAATTTACAAAAATTCCTTTTTTTTTCATTTAGTTAGTAATAGCATACAAAGCAGCAATATAACCCTATTTCCTCTTTCTATCGGGTGAAGTTGATCTCTAATACCCATAGTTTGCAAGTCAAGATGACTATTCATGTTGTCCTTCGATTTACCATCAATACTCAACAAGGTGCCAACTATACTATCGCATATATTCTTTTCAATATGCATTACATCCAAATCAACAGGATCGCAAATAAGAGTTTCCAATATGGTACTGCGCTTCTTTTTCCAAACAGGTTTGTTTACATGTTCTCTTTTTCTTTTCGCCAACATCTTGTTTTTTGATGTCTTCCCTTAAATAATATGTTCCATTCCATCTAGTTGATGTAAAACATGTTCCACAGACAATTGTTTGGGTGTTGCTCTATGCTCCTCATTTCTATCAAATGACCTTTTAATACATTGAAATTCATGATCGGCCTAAAATCGATTACACCCATGTAATACCATTTTCGGGTCTCGTTTTGTAATTATATGACAAACAATCCTTATTACAAATACATAACTAAATGTCTTTAGTATCTAAACTGTGAAGATTTTCATATGTGAAAATCATTGATCGCCCATAATATAAAGGCACGCATAAGTTAAAAATTTTTTGTTGAAACATCTTATGTTTCAGCTCTAACCTCCCATAACTCATTCAACTCATCTATTAATGGTTTTAAGTATATATCAATGTCATTCCCAAGTACAGTTGGACCAGGAATAAGGAGTGACAACATGAAGAATGTTTGTTTCATATCCAAGGTGGTAAGTTATATGGAATAAGAACCACGAGCCACATGCTGTATGAAATTAACATATTTTCAAAAGGATTAAATCCATCACTTTCTAAACCGAGCCTAACATTTCGAGGTTCTTGTACAAATGAAGGGTGTACCTTATCAAAGTTTGTCCAAGCTAAAAAGTCTATTGGATGCCTCATCATCTCACCTCTCATGCAACCATCAACATGCCATTTCATGTGAGAAGTTGTCTTCGATGACATATATAACCTTTGAAGTCTTGGTTTTATGGAAAATATCAAATACTTTAGCAGGAATTTTTTTTTTGATAATCATTGAACTCATCTGTAGGATTAACATCACTTGATTTACATCTAGAGACACCACACACAATACACTCATTCGCAATTGTATGCTCTTTTGAATACAACATATAATTTAAGGGGCAGACATCAATCTTAATATAATGGAGGCCAAGCTCACGGAAAACTTTTTTTGTTTCGTAATAATTACTTGACAATGTCTCACCCTCAAGAAGATCCTCTTTCAACAATTCAAGTAACATTGTAAATGACTTATTGCTCCATCCATTAAGACACTTCATATGAAATAGTCTTATGATAAAAGACAATTTTATAAAATTTTTACAACATGTATATAATTCATGCTCAACTTCCCTCAACAAATTATAAATTTTGTTTACATTCTCATTCGGTATCGATTCAAACTTCTCAAGAACATGTGAACTTCTTTCAGATTCCTCATTTGGCATTGACATTCTAAATGCATCATTTAACATTTCTTCCATCTCATCATGGCTATCACCTCTATTAGTGCCACTATCGTCAGTGATTTGTGAGGTGGTTTATAAAACTCATATTCCCCATGCATCAACCATCGCACATAATTTCTAGCTATCCCATTGTCTAAAAAGCGGTCATACATAGTTTCTCGCTTTTGCTATAGACAATTATTGCAATGAATGCAAGGACATGAGAGCATTTCTTTTCCCGATGCATTATTAAAGGCAAAGTCTAAGAACTGTGAGACTCCTATCTCATATTCATTACTTACTTTTGACTTTTTCATTCAACTCTTATCTATTAGCATTTTTCTCGCATCTCTGCAAATTAAATCATTCAATCACATAACAATGAATCTTCCTATCAACTTGTAATGAATGTGATATGTTTTGTATCATCTCAAACTCCTATATGAAGTAGTAGTTCCTATCCCATTTAGAAATACATAATTTGTAACACCCCAAACATTTTTTTTAAATGATTTTTTTTCATGGAATTTAAGTTTTAGGTGTTTTAAGGTCCATCATGAATTTATAATAATTTTTAAGAATTTTTCTAAATTAAATGAAAAGACGTTATGAAAATAATTCAAATAGGTACTCACTAATTACCTTAATGAAAAGACGTTATGAAAATAATAATGGTAATTCAATTAGTAATTAATTAATTAATTTTAATGAAAAGAGGGGTAAAAGGTAATTTTCCTAATAGATACCCTAGTATAAATTGGAATAAGAGAAGAAACTTTTCATCCATCTTCAAATTTTCCTCTCATTGACAGAATTTAAGACGACGGCTTTAGACTTAGTTTGAAGAACAAATTTCTATAGAGAAATATTTCATTGAGGTGAATTTTCCACTTGCTCCTTCAAAGCTTTAGAGTAATTCCTTTGAGCAAATTGTTGTAGCTGCCCACATTCAGAATAAATTTAATGAGCCCGGGACTAATAGGAGGTGAGTAAATTATATCATCGTATTAACGTGACCGAATATACAGTTGTTTTATCATTGCTTGACCTTCCGATCGTAGTAATTAATTAAGTGATTAAGACCCTTATTCTTACATCTTACGAATTGAATTTGGCCATATGCCACAAGTCACGTGTCCTTGATGAATATTCATGCCGAGCACAAACAATAACTCTTATTGTATTTGGTAAGACTCGCTGTACGAGTACTGGCCAAACTTAATCAGAATTTAATGTCGACGGGATGGTATGAATCACGTAAAGCCTAACCGATGGGGAGGTCATCAAAGTATGCACATGGTACCCTCTGGTGCGGTAAAGCCAGTGCCTTCCTAAAGAGGTGGTAAACTCTGTGCGTAACCCTACCCGTTTCTACTTGGATTCCGTCGAATGCATGCATTCCAAGATAAAGTTAAAAGGAAAATTATCCAAAGATAAAGTTAAAAAGGAATGTACTGATTCCGCATAAAGTAAAAAGGAATGTACGGATTCCCGAATGAACCATATTTCGTAGTTTCAAACCCTAAACTTCATTTGAAATTGTCCATATTGCCGCTTATTTGTCAGATAACCTATGTACTCGTGATTTACTGATTGAGCATAACCATCCTTTGTGAGCCGGCTCTTGAGTAACAGCCTCACAAGTACGGGCAGGATATATTTTTACTAATGAGTTATCTCACCTCAAGTGATTTCCTCCCTTTCGTAGACAGAGAAAGGAGAATCCAAGCATTTCGACCACTCGATTCTATTTGAAACATGTAACGGATTATTTTGTTTATTCGTGAATGAGAGTCTAAGTTTTAAGGCTCCATGGTGAATTAACTTGGTTATTAAGTTAATTATTTGGTTAAATCGGAGAATTTTGAATAGTTGAGTTGATAAATTTTGCTTTTGATGAAACCTTATTGATATTTTATTATAATCAAGTGAGGTCGTTTTATAGCGGATGACCACGAGGTCTATTTGTTATACTGAGATAATATCATGATATGGGAGATTTTGAGTTAATTATTAGTAGATTTTTAGGATTGATATTGCGAATAACAGGATTTGTCATTAGTTATATAAACTAATAGGTCTTGGTTTAACTTTCTGTAGAAATTATGGGACTTAGGCTTGCTACTGGTTTCGTGGCCTTAAGCCTACTCCGTATCTCCCTAAATAATGGCCAATGTTCTATAAAAGTGGGATGTGACATAATTCCTATGAATCAATCACCAACATGCTTAGTTTCATTTTGAGGAAATTTCAATAACATTTCCCTACAGTTCTCCAAGTACACGAAATGACCAAGGTATAAACATATTATTAGTTAGCTTAACTAAGCTACTAACAATATGTCACCTTGTCCAAATATGCACCTAGAGAACAAGGGAATTACTATTGAAATTTATCAAAATGATAAATCATAAGCTTGTGATTTCATAGATGTTATGTATTTCTAAACTGTCAAACGGAAAATTCAAGCATCATTTGTAGACAATTTCACCAATCATATGCAAAATCTACGGTTGAAAAACTCAGCATGACAAAATAAATAATCATATCCATACTTTTTCAACTTACATGTTTTCAGTATATAATTAAAGAGACAACTGTCATACAAGGATGCTTAAACAGGATTTCTAGGGTTTAGTAAATTGAGAATGAGTGAATGGTAGTAAATGAATGACAAAAAATATTAGAAAGAATTACATGAAAACACACCATGAGACAAACATATCCAAAAATGTATACAAAGAAATTACTAACATGTAAGGACTTATAATGCATCATATACTTAGCACAAATGCATAGTACTTTTCTAGCATTTATGAAGCACAAATCACATCCGCTTATAACTCTTAAATAAGAAAAGCAATTCAAAGGAAGGACCAAAATCGCCTAGCCTTATAACAAGTCAAAATAACACAACCCCACAATTGCCCAACCGCTAAGTAGAATCTAAAATGCACAAGGATGACCAAAAATCAGTCTAGCCTTATAACAAGTCAAATGAGGTCCTAAACCCAATACCAACTGAAAGCATATTATCCAATATTCAAACAGCTTTGAACTAGGAGCCAAAACTTATTCTTTACAATTGCCCAAATCCTGGGTTAGGGTCCCAAACTGACCCTGCACTGGGCCAATTTCGTTCAAATCCTAACCAAAAACATTTTGAACCAGAGACAAACTAATTCTTAGCCATTTCTAGCAATTTCCCCAAATCCTAGGTTAGGTCCCAACGGACCCTAACCTGCTTAACCAAATGCACTCAGAAATGCCTCAATTTCTACCAAATCCTAACCAAAACAGTTTTGAACTAGAGCCAAAACTTATTCTTGGCAATTTCCCAAATCCTTAGGTTAAGTCCCAAACGGACCCTAACTGTCTCATAATTAAAACAGCAACACATTGGGAAAAATACCAACAAGACATACCCAAATAAAGAACGAATGGAATAGAACAAGAAGAAAGGGAGAAAACTTACCAAAGATGCAGAAAAATCAACCCTATGGAGAGAAAAATGCAAAATGAAACCTTAGTCGCAGAGAATATGAATTGTAGAATCCAAAAATTGAAGTCTTCCAGCCCAAATGTGAAGATCTACGGTAAGAAATTAGGTTTCTAGGGTTTTTGGCAGAGAAAGAAAGGAGAATGAGAGAGGAAATGAGAGCAAAATGCAGAGTGGGGCAAGAAATGAAAATTTATAGTCTTTTCTGTCAATGAATTGGTCGATCGATTGCAACCGATCGATATAAATCGACGACTGGCTCAATCGGGACGACATAAACCACCGACCGCTTGGATGCAAGAGCTATCCATTTTGGTTCAAATATGAAACGGTTGGATCAGTTGGCATGAATGTAATGAACAATTTGTATACTGTTGAAATGAAATTAATCGGTTTGGTCGATCGATGGATGTGTGAGTTTATCCATTTGGTAGGAACCTGAAACGGTCGGACCGGCTTGTCACCCCGGATGGATGCAATAGCCATCCATTTTTGGTAGAACTGGAAAGTCAGCTTGACCCCGCCCAACAAAACGGGTCGACCTCGGGCCCAGAAACCGTGAACTCACCGTTGGTCAAACTGTCGACCGATTCCACTCACTGCTATTTCACTATATAGAAAAGGTCAACCGTTAAATGACCGTCATACTTAAATGCTACCAAATTTCCACTCTATAAATAGAGTGTGGGGGATCACTTAAGAGGTAAGACACTTGTTGAATATCCTCTCATTCATCATTTCCCTTGTGAATCATTTCTCAAACTAAGATTGTGAGTGCATTCATTACATTTTCATATTGAGTGCACACTTGTGTTCATCCAAGCTTGAGTTGTATTTGAAAGATCTTAAGAGCTTGAGAGTGTCTCCTTGTACTTAAATGAGAAAGGTTAAAGTGTTACAACTTGAAGGATTTGTAAAGAGCCCATTGGAGCCATAATCCAAGTGTAAAAGAAGAAGCTTAGGTTAGAGCTGCCACTGCAGAACCCTCACCGGTCAGTGCCGAGGATAAGTGACTTAAGCAGCCAGACAACCACTATAAATCCAGCTATTTTCTCTATCCCTATCTTTCATTTAGTCAAGTTATTGCATTAAATTAAAGAATTGGTTTATTATTGTGCGAAAAGGTTTTGAGAAAACCAATTCAACCCCCCACCCCCCTCCTCTTGTTGGTTAAGTCCTAGTGAACTTTCACATATATTAGTAGAAATAAAATTATCGGTGAAAGAAAAAATTTGTAGGATGAAGGGGGGAAAGTTTAGGGGTTAGTATAATTTTAAAGCAACATCTGTTTCAATTTTAATTAATATCTACAATTCTGTATAAATTTTTTATAATAAGAAATAAAAAGGTCCATACCAGCCTGATCCCTCCGCTATTCTACCACTGACCCCCCAAAAAATCTCATGATTATAACTTTACCTTTACCCGATCCCTTCACTTGCTATCCAATGACTGATCCCCTAAAAAAGTCTTATACTATATCCTCACTATATATGTGACAAATCTACCGAGCTTTTAAAGACAAAACTAAATGGAATTTAAGTCATCATACACTAAATATAAACTATTTAAAATAAATAAACATATTACTTAATTTTAAAATTCAAATTTTCTTTGTTATACACTTGCAATATTATTATTTTTTAAATGTTATTTAAATATTCCTCATTTTAATAATTATTATTTGTGAATGTACAAACAAATTGCTTCTAATCCAAATACATATTTATATCCCAAAACCATTAATGTTGAAATCAAAATTTTCTATAAATTATATAGTCATCAATGTAATAAAATATTTTCATCAGCTATCTATATCCAAGTACCAATATTTTCTATCAAACCATTTGCATATACTATAGCCTTAATTTTTATAATCTATATAGAAAAAATGTTTTCCTTTTAAAATTTTAATAAAAGTCAAGGTAAATTTGTAATTAATTAGTTTAGTATATATATATATATAATGGATGTATGTATGTGTATGACTAAATTATTGGTACCAAACTTTTCCTTTTACATATAGTTAAAGTCCAAAACTAGCTAACTTATACCAAAAGTCACTTATTGTAGTCAAAGTCCAAAACTAGCTATTTATAGATTTGGTCACAGTTTTCAGTAAAACTGTGACCAATACATGCTAACTTATATATTTGGTCACGGTTTTATTTGAGACCGTGACCAAAAGTGACATTCACATAGTTTTTAGTCACGGTTTCGGGAAAAACCGTGACTAAACGATTCGCTCCAAATTTTCCCGCCAAATTTTCCCGCGATTAGTTTTTATGTATAGTCACGATGTCCAATAAAACTATGACTAAAATTCTCATCAAATATTTTAGGTGATGGTTTATGATGGTCACAACAAAAAATCATATTTAGTCACAGTTTTAATTGACTGTGACTAAATAGTCGTCACTAAAAACTTCATTTTTTGTAGTGAGGGGATAATGCAACATCTAATTTAATAATGAATCAACTCAAAGTTATTTACAAAAAGATTTGAATTAAAATTTTCTTTTTTTCCTTTCTCGTTACTTATTTTATTCAATAGTAAAAAAGAACAAAAATATACCATATAGACAAAAATAATAAAATATTTTAAGAAAATATAATTATGTTTTTAAAATGAATGTAATAGGTATTAAAGGAATATTAAAAAATTTTAGAAGTGTTTTTTAAAAAAAAAAACACCTCACAAGTGTTTCTTCGCGCTTGGAACTACTTCTTGTAACAACGCTTCTAGCCAAAACGCTTTCACTGACAAAGCTTCTATCAAAAATGTTTTTATAAAAATGAAAAAGTGATTCTACAAGTATTTTTTTTGTAACATGTCGGCTTTTTACCGTAAAAGGACACAATATTTAATTACAAAATAGAGATATCATAATAAATAAAATTTAATTAAAAAGTATATAAATATTTATAAAAATTTATATTAATAAAATCTAAATCAACTATTTTTATGATTAAAAATTTTTTAATAATATTTACATAAATAAGTGAATTAATGAATAAACATATATAAATATTTTTATTAATAAAAACATAAAATACTTATTCTTACGATTATAAAAAATTTTAAAAATATTTATAAAAAGATTTGAACTAATGAATAAATATACATAAACATTTGTATTAATAAAAACCTAAAATTATTATTCATATGATTATAAAAAATATTTACAAATTAATTAATTAATAATCGTATTTAAAAATTTCTATTAATAAAACTAAAATAATTAATTTTATAAATTATTTTTTTTATGATTATAGAATTTTGTAAGAATATTTACTAAGAGTTTAGGGTTTCTCTCTACGTTGAGAGCTCATTTTTCTACCCTGAATGAAGCTAGGTTTCTTCCAGTAGAGAGTTAAGGCTTCTGCTTGCTTCCTAGTAGGGTTTTTTCCACGGATGTCTTCGATTAACAGGGTGATTATGGAGAGTGGTAGGGGCAGCCCAAGATTTGGAAGAGGCATGGGACAAGCTTCATCTAGAGGAGGAGGATGAGGGAGGTATGGAACTAGAGCTCGAAGAATTACGACGAGCTGTTGGAAAAAGAACGGACTTACGTTTCTACTTGGTTAGGCATTTCATTACTGAGAAACCGGTTAACTTCATTGCCATGAAAAACAGACTTTCATCCCTATGGGAACCTAGGAAAGGTATCACAATCACAGAGTTAGGAGTGGGACGCTACCTATTTCAATTCTTCCACGAGGTTGACGTACGCGCAGTGATCATCAGTGGATCGTGGACGTTCATTTAACATACGTTAGTCTAAGGAGGTTGGTAGACACCCAACGTGCGTATAAGGTCACATCTTCTGCGTTCAAACTGGGGTTCAAAAAATCGGCCGAAGTCTCGGTACGACCATCGATTCGTGAATCGACTTCGCCTAACCGTCGATACTCAACAAATACGACGCATTAAATCGGTTAAAACTCGGTGAACTCGACCGAGTTCTCGAGATGACTCGATCGACTCGATGAAAATAATAAAATCGAATCCCTCACTATAAAGAACAAAAAAAGCTGAAAAAAATTTCAACTTTCAGAGATTCCTCTGAAAAGCCAAAACACCCGTGATCTAATTTCATATCACAACAACAACAATACAAAAAAATTGATAGGTATTAAACCCTTGCCCTAAAAAAGCAAACTGCAAAACCTAACAAAAGAACCGTTCTTCTTCTTCCTGGATCTAAGATTTTGACATCGAAATTTCAAGAAGAAACGAAGAACGTAAGAAGATGAGGAAATGAACAAAACTTAAACCTAACTTCTACCAAATTCGCTCGTCGCCGGCCCGCCGCTCACCCAAAACCTCATGTGTCAGTTCGAAGATCTCCATTCTCCAAACTCCAAAGGCATGCCATCTAATTTGAGTAGAGCAGAAGCAGCGCCAGGTGCAATGTAAGTCAGCTGCTTCACTTCTTCTTCCTCTTCTTCTTCCCAGCCCCTACATTTTGCGCTCAGCCTACCAGAACAAGGGTTCCTCTTTTTGGGACATGAGACTCACGAACGATGCCGCTTTTTGTCTCAGAGGGACGTAAAACAACGTCAGTTTCGCTTCTTTTTTTTTTTTAAATACAACATAAAACGACGTCGTTTAAGGCTATCAAAAACCAAGACAACGTCGTTTTGCATAAGTTGTCACTTACCCAAACGACGTCATTTTGGATAAGTGACAACTCGACTAAAAATAACGCTGCTTTGGACCTCACACCCAAAAAGACGCCGCTTTGGTATATGCGTAATTTTAAAAAATATTTAGCTCCTTAAACGACGCCGCTTTTGGCTCTCAACGCCGCTTTGGCCCCAAAACTGATGAAGCACCTTAAACCTCTTAACCCCATTTTTGCTGTATGTTTTCAACCGAAAAATATATTTAGTAAATCAGATGAAGCAACTTCTAATAAATTCAATATATAATATTATAAATAAAATAAGAATAATAAATTAACAAAACCATAAATCATATTTTTGTGAACAATATAAATACAAATATAAATATTATTTTATTTTTTTACTAAACATAAATAAGATTAATTCAAAATTAATAATTTATGAAAACAAGCATAAATAAGAATAATGGAAAAATTAATATGAAAACATATATTATTATTGATTAATTAATTTGAATCTAATTGTATTTATATTAAATGAATATGATAATATGTTTATAAATAAAATAAGAATAATAAATTACCAAAAACCATAAACTTCATTTTAGAACAATATAAAATACAAATACAAATATTATTTTATTTATTTTACCAAACATAAATAAGATTAATTCAAATTAATAATTTATAAAACAAGCATAAATAAGAATACCAATCTAATTGTATTAATATTAAATGAATATGGTAATATATTATAAATAAAATATGAATAATAAATTAACAAAACCATAAATCATATTTTTTGTGAACAATATAAAATATAAATATAAATATTATTTTATTTATTTTACTAAACATAAATAAGATTAATTCAAAATTAATAACTTATAAAAAAGTATAAATAAGAATAATTAATCTAATTGTATTAATATTAAATGAATATGGTAATATATTATAAATACTTGTAAATATTTATTGGATCTTTTCTCCCATATTTCATTAATTTTGATTTAGCAAGTAAAATATCTACTTTTAAAAACAATATATACTTATTATAATTCTTCTTAAATTAACTAAAATAACACTTTAATTTCATTTAATTGAAATGGAAATTATGTAAATTTATTTTACTACTAGGTAGAAAATTTAATTTTTGTTGAATAACAAATTATATTAGAAAATAATTTAATTGTAAGGATATTTTTGTTTTACATTTATACATGGTTAGGTGAATTTTGGAATGGCTTCAAAACATGATATTCATAGAGACAGAACTCATTCTAAGGGTAGGCCAGGAATAACCCCAAATGTAAGTACTGCGGGAAAAGTTATTCAAGGAGGTATAATAAGATTAAAGCAACACATCGCACACATTCTAACAAGTAGAAGGATGTTGAAGTGTACCTACGGAAGTGTCACAAAGTATTAGATTGTATATGTCTAATGCTTCAAACGAAAAAATTCAAATGAAAAAAAAAAAAAAAGAACGACTTATAAGTTCTTTAAATGAAGAAAATTTTCATGAAATTGATGAGGCCGATTCTGATGAAGTTGAGGAAGTCGAGATGATTGATTTCAAAAAAAGACAAATGAAACATGCAATAAGATAAAGTCGTCATTTTTTTTAAGAAGGTAGACACAGGCATGAGAGGGGTGGTACTTCCTCATAACCTTGTGGTGTCGGCATCAAGCGTGGCCCAATACGAAGCTTCAGTATAAGAAAAGGAGCTAACATACCCCCAAAGGGGATTGATCCCTACATGTTTCCTTTAAAACAAAAATCAATAAAAAGTTTGTTTTCTGCTGAAGGTGCAAAGAAAGTGGGTAAAGCTATCTCTAAATTTTTTTCTCTTCAATAGAATACCTTTCAATGCAGCTGATAGTGGATCTTACTATCAATCTATGATTAATACCATAGCAAAAGTAGGTCCGGGTATCAAGGGTCCTACAAGATACCAAATTAGCAATGCATATCTAGAGGAGGAGGTGTAAGAACTTGAGGTATATATAAACACATTGAAGGCCAAATGGCCTGTATATGGATGCACCATTATGTGTGATGGTTGGAGTTCTAGAACTAGAAAGCTTATCATCAATTTTATGGTTTATCATGATAGGTAGCTTACGATATACCTTCTTTAGTTAACACTACCCACATACCTTAGATCAGTAGGGATACATCTTTTCCCCTACGGATAAGATTGTCGAGGAGGTTGGGAAGGAAACATTGAAGCAAGTAGTCACCGATAATGAGGCAAGTTTAAAGCAAAATTGAGTAAGTGTTGCTGATGGAGAAGAGAAAGCATTTGTTCTCGTCTTCTCAGGCAAACAGATTGTATTGATTTAATGCTTGAAGATATTGGAAACATGTAGATTAAGGAGACTTTAGATCAAGTAAAGATGATCACAAGCTTTATTTATAGTAGCTTGAAAGTAGCCAATTTGATGAAAGTGTTCACCAAGGATAGAGATCTCTTGTGCCCTGAAATACCCGACGACACCTAACTTATTTCACGTTGTCTTATACATTATTGTGGCGATTTGAAGTATGATGCACAAGCTATGCTTTAACCACAGATTGGAGCAGAAGGTTTACAGATAAGGCATTCAACTCATCTTAATTGACTCCATGGAAGAATGTAAAGGAAGTCCAAATCATCATGTGTCTCCGTGAAAGTTTTGAAATTGGTTGATCAAGATAAAAGCCTACACTCACAATCATTTAAGGAAGCAATGGATAGAGCTAAACTGCTATAAAGGCATCAACAAAACATTGGGAAAGGTATTAAAGCCACACATAAGGTGGGCAAATCATCATATATACATTTGTATGTCAGTAGGAATACAAAAATTTCTTATACAATTATTATTATCTTATTTAAAGGCAAAGATGATATCACGCCCGATTCCCGGGTCCACCCAATTGGCGAATCCGAATCCAGCTGGGTGCAAACCATATAATCGGGACTCTTACCTAGTTTTTTTTTTTTTTTTCAGAGCTGAACTTATACCTGTGGTATAAAAACAATTTTTGTAATAACCAAAAATCATTTACATATACAAAGGAACTACCACTGGAGTGGTATCCATTAAGATCTATACATATATACTAAGTCCCATTTACTTATACAAACACTTATACATATTTATGTCTAATACAAACATCGTAGATCGCGAACAAAGGTCGGTGAGTACTATCTCTCGAGATGGCCCAGATCGCTAAAGGTGGAATGTCCTCGTCCTCTTTATCTCCTCTTCAGTACCTACACAGATTGAACACCCGTGCTAAGCTTTACGCTTTATGGAACATATAGACGTAACGACTTCAATAAACAATACTCGCTGCCACAATCTTACATTTTCTTTCCTGAGGCATGGCAACGGCTTCCTATTCTTATGTGACTTCTAACTCATATCATATTATACATGTAGATTTTTATCCTTTTCAGATTCCATATCATTATCTTGTTCGTATTACTTCCCTGTGTCATGTCTTTTATAGGTTTCAATTCATATCTTCTACATGTATAGCATATCAGATCATATTCAAAACAAACTTATACATCTACAATGGCAACTCCAACAGATCACATCCTAATAAATTCATAATGTGGTCAACCAAACTAATACCAATACATATTAGACTTTATCATTTGTCACGGCCGGCTTTACTAATCAACTCCCTAGCAATTACATTTCATGATCTGGGATGCCCATTTAATTCCTTTAGTTATCGTTTTATTTCATTTTCATTTTCCAAAGTGTCACGACCCTAATCCTCTACTTCGAATCTCTAGCTGATCGGGATCTAAGCCGGAGCCCTAAGCATTCGACATTTTCAATCAAAACATTTTTGTTTGGTTTTATTAAATTTTTATTTTCAAAAGTGTCGCGACCCGAATCCCCGACTTGACCCAGTTGGCGGATCCAAGCTGGAGCCCGGTTTACTCCGACATTTTAAATTTTCTTCCCAAAACATTTTGTTTGTGTTATTCCATTTTAGACTTTTTAATTACGCGAAAGCACTTCATTTCAGGCGATCCCATAAACACTTACAAATTCAAAAGACCCATACATCTCCACAGCATTTAACAAAAATGCATTTACTAAAATAATGCCTTTATATAATATCCGGTGCAATGTAAAAGATACTTATATAAATACACTTTTCAATACCGTTGTTTCGCTTGGGCTTGTGATTTCACATATGATCATAGAATTGATATCTACGATGTATTCAATTTGTTTAATCCTGTCTGCTTGTCATTCAAGAGTACGTGGATTTCTGCATTTAACAAGAGGATTCACTTGACTTGAGAATTGGACATTCATGACGTATTCGGGCTTGTTGAAAGTCTATCTGCTTGTCATTCAAGAAGAATGTGATCTCACATTCAATATCACCGCCTCATATGTCTATAGGAATTCGAAGACATTCACGAAGCATTCGCTGGTTAATCCTATCTCGTTTGTCATTCAAGAGCACGTGATTTCAAGATTTAACAAGATGATTTACTTTGACTATAGAATTGACATTCACGATGCATTCATTTCTTGTTGAATCCTCGCTCCTGGTTTGTCATTCAAGAGTAACGATTTCAAGATTTAACAAAGATGATTCACTTTGACTATAGAATGATATCCAATGCATAGCATTCGCTGTTGAATCCTCGGGCCTCGCTTGTCATTCAGTAGCAATGTGATCTCACATTCAGCAATTACGGTTACCTTCATGACGAATTCAGTTGGTGAATCCCGTCATGTTGGTCATTCAATAAAAATGTGATTTCACATTCAATATTTACGATTACCTTCATGACGAATTCGGGCTGGGTGAATCTCTGGCCATGTCGGCCATTCAATGATACATTTCAACCGCCACTTTTATGCAGTAATTTCGCTTATAGTTCAAATACATGCACCCATGCATGTGTGTGACAAACATTTCGAATAACAATAATTCAAATCAATATATATATATTTATATATATTTCACAATAGCATTCATAACCGATCATAATCACATTTCAATTCCCCACTTCAATTTCTCAGATTATCTTTCAAAGATATACTCAATCTATGTACTTATTTCATATACTCATTCACGTATACTATTTACATATACTCGCTCATATACTATTATTCACGTATATTCATCTATGTATACTCATTCATATATTCATTCACGATACTCATTCATATTCATTCACGATACCTTCATCATATATTTTCTATCATTTGTTATCATTTTCTTAAGTTATATGTGATAATAATCATATATAACCTAACCACATTATGTGTTCATGACAAATTACCTTCATTCATGTTTCAGTTCGCTTTCATTTTCCATATCACATTCATGTTCTATGAACACATTTATACATTTTGTATTTCCTATAATTTTTCTTGTTTCATGCCTATTACACATGGCACTCATATACTTGTAAAGCATGATGCCCTATGAAATCACACCACCTTCATGTATTCTTATTCCTCTATGAGTCTACTTACTTTAGGTGCCTGAATCATTCCAATCAACATCCAAACTAAAGTTATGGCACTTTTCATGCCAACCAGCTTCACTAACCTGATATTACACTCTTTGGACAATTTGTAATACTCATTTTCCAGTAGTCTTGACTCCATATTTGACACTTTTTCTTTGTACTTTAAAGCTAAGGTGCTAAGGGTTCCTTCTTCAATTGAATCACCCAAATCAAGCACCTAAACTCGAGTTAAGTGTCCAAACAACCCGGACTACTCATGTTCAAAACGTAAATCAAATTGGCTAAATAACATATCCCACTTTGAGTGAACTTAACATTGCCATAGAATCAGAATTTGAAGGTAATCATTTCTGGATGTTTGATTTTCTCAGTTTAGTTAATACAATGGAATCACTCAAATCGGATAAGAGCTCTGTCGCCATACTAAAATACGAAAAATGTCAAAAATAGAGCAGGTGTACCGGTACATGTCCCGACCACCGGCACATGTCTGGTCTCGTTGACCCGCACCGTACATGTCGCGACGAAATGCCCAAAATGTGTGTTTTTCTCCCATTTTTCCATATTTTTCCATCCAAACCAACTCTATACTTCATACACACATCAAAACCATTTCATATTCACCTTGTAACCTCAATTATACTCAAATCATCCTTCAATGGATATTTTTCTTCAAAAACCCCTCATGATTTTATCAAAGAACTTAATATGGGTAATAACCCATACATAAACCAAATATGATGACGTAGTTAGCTTTGTTCTAAACCCTAACCCTAATATTCTCAATTAAACCATGAATCCAACCTCAAAGTGATATTTATATACTTTTCTTGTAAGGCTTAAGGTTTTACCAACTATACTTTCCATAATTTTAAGGTTTGTGGATGAAACCTGAAAATCAATTGAAGAAATCCTATCCAAGGTTGTTCCATACAACCCAAACATATATTCATGTTAATAGTCATAGTTCCATACCAAAATCCAAAGTTCCATACCTGATCTTGCTTGAACTTCTCTCTTCTCTTTCTTCTTCTTCCTCTTCCTTTCTTCTTTCCTTTTCTCTTCCTCTACTGCCTTTCCCCAATTTGAGACCAAATTGGGTCTTAAATCCATACTTGTTAAGGCCATGTTTGGCCAAGTCATTTTTACTTTCTTTTTCATTTTTGGGTATCTTGTCCCCATTTCTTTCTATTTCAGCACCTCCTAACTTATTAAATTTATTTTGCATCCTATCTTTTTCATTAATTTCACAATTGCATATCAACTTATTATTTATTACTATAACCTCAAGTGGTAATGGGATCACTATCTTGGCTCTAATATTCATTTCGGGTCTCTAATTTTATCAAAATTCATATTTAGCTTTATAATACACCCTAAAACAAGTCCGAAACCGCTATGGTATATTTCCTGGTGTTACAATTATAAACTAATAATTTTTTTATTACAAGATATTTTTTAAATCCAATGCTTCAATATTCAAAGCAATTCTCCCACCATCCAAAATAAAATTATTCAAAGAGGTTATCAGATAAGGGTTTCACATTGACAAGGTGCAAAGTCACCAGGTATAACAATAACTTGTGTTTTTATAATATATTTTGTGTATTTATAATGTGCATTAATAAAGTAAAGAACATTATGTATAGTGAAATTATTTGTTGAAGGCTAAGAGAATTAAGTGCACTAAACTGTAAAAGCAATAAATCACTCTCTGTGCACTCACTATATTTATTTCTTTTTAAATAAAAATTGTCATCATTTTCTATTAAATATATATTTGTGTCTGATATGGTTTTTTTTTAATAATAGCTTAATGATGGAACAATTATGGTGATGAAGGTCCACATCTTCAAAAGATTGTTGTCAAAGTTTTAAGTCAAACATGTTCTTCATCTGGTTGTGAAAGAAATTGGAGCATGGTCATTGATTTACACAAAGTTGCACAATCGTTTGGCAATGAAAAAGTTGCATAAGTTAGTTTATGTCCATTACAATGTGTGACTTCGAGTTAAGAATTTGATGCAGGAACGAAACGATGAAGATTTGTACAACCCAATTGACCTTAATCATATTTTTATTGATGATGATATATTAGATGAGTGGATACGAGAAGGAGAAGAACCTATTTTGTCATCTGATAATTTGATTAATGACCAAGATCTTCCTTTCAGAGGTATGAGCAGCCGATGATGGTGGCACAAGTTGCTGTGGCAAGAAGTAAACAAAGATGCTCAAGGAAGAGACATTTTCGTGACACACCCACCCCACTATCGGCAGCGTGCCGGCCACTCAATAAAATCCCCACCAAGCACTTAACGACTAGAAAACTCGTGGAAGCCGGTCGTATTGCTTACTCAATCTCATATAAAATTTTGTTTCTTTCTAAACTTATGATTTTATACAATTTCAGTAAAGATAGCAAACAGATATAGATATGTCCTAAACTCAGATAATAATTTATATAATTATTTCAAATATGGCAACCAACAACATTCTTCAAAAGAGCCTCAAGTCTACTACACAATAAACCACCTTATGTACATACATATATTCCTTTATACAAATTCAAAAGTATTTCACACAAAATAGTACACACAAAGACAAATACAGAAGTCGAAGAATCCTAAATCGCTTTTAGCGTCAGAGGGTTCATTTAAAATAGCTATGTGCCAGGAAAATAATGAGCCAAACGAGCTCATGAAGTGCTTTATAAAAGGATTTCTTTTCTGAAAATATCTCAAAACTAAGAAAACCTCTTTACAAGATATTTTCCAAATCTTGCTTGTTTTGTTTAAAAAGCTTCTAAAACTTTTCATACTTGCTTGCTTGCTTTGCTTTGCTTGCTTTTCTTTAAAAGTCAAAACTTTTTTATACTTGCTTGCTTTGAAAGTTTAAGGAAAGCTTTTCAAAATCTCTTGCTTTCTTTCTTACTCTTGCTTTAAAAAGTTTCCCAAACTTTTCATAAACCTCTTGCTTTAAAAGTTTATAAAACTTATTCAAACACAGAGCCCGAGCTCAACTCTCATTGAAGAAAACGTGGAGCCCGCTCAAACTGCTTGCTTTAAAAATCTAAACGGAGCCTGGGCTCAACCGCTTGTTTTGAAATAAAAACGGAGCCTGGGCTCAACCATTTGCTTTAAAACAAACACGGAGCCTGGCCGGAGCCTGGTCAACCATAGCACCAGCTTACGATTTTCAAACCTGTATAAACATTCCTTATAAATCATCAACCACTTGAGGTCTTTCCCGCCATATACTCCTAGTGAACACGGGAGCCCGGGCATCGACCGTGTCTGGAAGGACCCAATGATCATCAGGTGGAAGGGCTCGCCCATGTCACCTTTTCCTGCAAATGTGGTGGAATCTGACCTGGTGTCCCATACCACCATAATTTAGTTAGAGCTCTAACCCTATATACTCTAGTACGTACACGGTCTCCTTAAATTTCCATGATGATGATCTAAGCTCTTGCCTTTCACCGTGCAAATCTAAATGCATGTATGATATCCTAACACCACCGCTCACGTACGAAATACCTCTGACCGGTATGCTTGCTTAAGACTAGGATTTTTAAGAAATTATTTTACAAAATAGATTTTTGTTTGCTTGCTTGCTTCTTTTGAAATATGGTTTACAATTCAAAACCATTGCTTGCTTGCTTTATAAAAGTATGGTTGATTACATCAAACCATTACTTGTTTGTTACATACGGTTTAAATCAAACCATTTTGTTTGCTTAAAAACTCATTGCTTGCTTTTTAAACATGTTTTACAATTAAAACCATTAAATATCAGGCAAATAGTTTATAATAATAATACACTAGTATTTGAAAATAGCTCTGAACATCTCAATTTTGTTTCCTGAAACTTGAGCACAACTCCACTACTTTCCCGCCTTTGCTTTTAGCCTACACACTCAACGAATATGGCAACGTATTAATCGCTTGCGTATAGCGTAAAACTTAACGTACTTCACACACAAGTCACTTTAGGGTCACACAACATTCATATAAAGCCAAATTACAATTTACCTTGACACCAAAAGCCCCTAACAAAAACTACTCATTTGGGTAAACATTTTCCAACAATACTCTGACTTTATTACCCAAAAATTATTCAAACGGTCTTCAAAAATTATGAAACTCTCCAGATCAGTCCTTTATATATACAATGACATCTCTTTAAATTTTCAATTTAAAATTCTTCTCTAAGGCCCTCAAACTACATATCACAGTTACGTGATTTTTTTAACGCCAAATTTGCTAATTTCAACGAATCACCTATTGTTATCCTTGGATTTCTAGGTCTTAACTCCATAAATTGGAAATGGTTTCTTCAATCATTTGAATCGCGGTTATAAGGTTTTCTCCAATTGAATCACCTAATTTACCACAAAACTCAAGTATTGTAATTTACATCTATATTACCTCACCTTGCAATCGTGACCCGTGACATAGTTCCACTTTGACAAATTTCTGGGTACTTTGGGGTTATAATTTGCATGCACCAGATAACTTATTCCCTGTAGTTCATTTTACCCAGAATCTTGAACAATTTGGATGAGTAAAACTCCACTTATGGCCAAAACACTACAACAAAACCCAAAACAGAGCATAATCAATGAGCTACACGAGCTCACCTTTCAGTCCGTATTTGGGAGCCTTAGAGCTACAATTTGCTCTTGGTCCCTTCTATACATTTGTAGCCCTATATCTTATGGTTATTTAACACCAATCACCTTGATTTGGATGGGATTATAACTTAATCTATAGCCAAAACAAAACAGGGGTTTTACAAAAATTTGACAGCAATTCCTTTAAAAACCTAACATTCTCCTTCGCTTTCGCCAACCAGTCCTCAAAATCGTAATACTCAATAATCAACACGTAAAGTCATTCAAAACCACTCCATAACACTCCGATTGGTGGTTTAGAACCCATACAACAAAACCTCAGTAAAAATCCTAAAAATTCAACCTAAGGTCCACCAATTCCTTCCAAACCATAGAATTATGATGGCTTCCATGTTTATTCTTTACCAATTAGGATTTTACTCACAAACTTCAACAAATCAAGGGATTGTATGATCTTTCCACAAAACCCTAGACAAAGGAGGACCTAATCTCCAACTAAAACCTGGTGAATCCAAAATACCCACGATTTCAAGATAGCATACCTCGTTTGCATTCTCCTCTTCCTTCTTCCTCTTCTTTCCTTTTTCTCCCTCCCACGCTACTCTACCAATTGAGACAAAAAAATGAGTTTTGGCTGGTCTCCCATTTTAAAGCCTAAACTTCATCAATTACATGTGATCCTGATTCTCAAAAATTTCACATCACTCTTGGAATTTTATTATGGCCCATCTTTACTCATTTTATGATTTTCATATCCCTTAGCGAAATTACAATTTTACCCTTGCTCTATTACAACATTCTGCCCATAAATTCATTTCATACTCTTTCCAAAAAATACCATAAAGGATACTTAATAAGCCATGGTGTGCTCCCACGGCATTCCCAGACCAGAGATAATCTCTCTCGGATCTAAAGCATACATTAGTTCTTCTCGTAAAGGTAAGGCTCCTCAAATAATTATTTCAAATTCTAGTAGTGATGAAGGTGATGATAGAGCCAATAGAGGGGGTAGCAACATTGTTGGTGACAATGGAGATAGTGAAGACACCAGTGGGGACAATCTAGCCAGTTGGGCAGATCGAGTGAGCTGTTGTCGAGGCAAAAGATGTAACTGTTTGATTCATGGCATGTCGCACAAGGAAATGAAAATTATACGCACACGAGACACTTGATCGACATAGGCCAAAGATATAGAACAATGAAAGCGACTTTAAAGACCGACTACATTTCCTAAATATTACGATTTACTATTCCCGTAGCATCATTATAGACTAATTGTAAACTGTGATTGATGGGGCACTTCCAACTCGCTCTAGGATCAATACCTTATTTCAGTGGGATGAGATAGATCCTATCATAACTTCAAGTAGCGATAATTTCCAATGCTTAATTTGCGCATAATTTTGATCATTATTCAACTACCGGAACACGAGCTAGTGGTTGCTATGGATATGACCAATCTTCTGATAGCAAGAATGCCATATTGAGTGTTTGATACCATCAAGACAAAGAGAGGAGCCTTGAGCCAAAATTCCTTGATCCAAGGTCATATTTTCCTAATTACGATCATCAACCCAATCATCTCAAACCCAACACATCTGCGATTTAACAATTCCCTTTCAACCACATTCATTATGCAAATTTATCTATCCCCGACTAGACGCCGTCGTAGATTAATTTACGACTTACGATTTTCACTCACATTCAACGTAGATTGACATGTATTTATGATATTTTGTTAAAATAGATACATATAAAATAATTTCTTCATAAGACAATGATACGTATCTTTCATTGAATGCTTCATTAACTATTTAAATAATGTTAAATATAAAAAATTGTTTTATTAAATTTTTAGTTTACTTAATTATATCTATTTTTCTAATAATTTATATAATATTTTAATAATTTTTAAACATTTTAATCATCTTATTTTCACAGATCTACCGATACGTTTAATCGATATATCTCTGACTGGCCTGAGTCACGACTGATCGCGACTCAACCACGACGCAGTCGACGAACTTTACAGTAGAAACGTTAGCACAGTAGAGAGTTGCCTGGCATGATAGAACCCCAAGCAATGTCCAGAACCCCACCCAGCTCCAAGTGCCATCCAAGTAGGAGAAACCATGAAGGGTGGTTCAAAGTAAATGTTGATGCTGAGATCTTCAAGGAGAGTGGGTCCATTGGTCTAGGCTGCATTATTAGAGGTGCAGCAGGGGAATTTATTGCTGCCAGATTGGAACAACGACAACTATGCCTTGCACCTAAGGAGGCAGAAGCCATGAGCGTGAGGGAGGCGCTGTCATGGATCAAACCCAGAGGGAAACTAATCTGATAACGGAGACTGAAGCTGAGGTAGTCGTCTCTGCCTTGAACACCCCTACCATTATTCTCTTCCCTTTCGGATTGCTGATTGATGATTGCAAAGAGACAGCCTTAGCTATAGGCAGCATGAAATTTTCTTATGTTAGAAGATCTGTAAATCCGGTTGCTCACGCCTTTGTAAAAGTAGGGAGCTCTATGTTAATTCCTTATATTGGGACTTTTGCTCTAGATTTCTTAGCTTCATGTTAATCATTTGATTCTTTTTAATAAAACTTCCTTATTTAAAAAAAAAAGAATATTTACAAAAAGATTTGAATTATTTGAAATTTTAAAAGCATATTATCCAAATTTTTTAAATAAAATAAATAGATGTTTTCAAGAAAAAAAATATATAAATATATATAAATTTAAGGATAAACAAATAGGTATTTTAGGAATATCCAAAAACTTTTAAAGTGTTTTTAAAAAAAAAAAAAAACATTACCCAAGTGTTTCTCAAAAAAAACACTTCAAGTGTTTTTTTGAACTTTTAAAAGCGCTTCTGAAAATATTATCAAACGCCTTTTTTGTCCTAAAAACACTCTAAAATAACTTTTAAGAAACACTACCAAACTAGCCATTAAAAAGTTTTAAAAGCGTTTTCCAAAATTTTACCAAACACTTTTTTTTCTACCAAAAACACTTAAAAGTGTTGGCCTAAAAATACTTTTAATTAAAAAGACAATTTTTAATCACCTAACATCATGACAATTTCATACAGATCACTTTTAAGTCTTTAGCCGCTTAGCATTGCTTCTTATAGCAACGCTTGTAGCCAAAGCGCCTTCCCTAATAGCTCTTTTATTATAAACGTTTTTATAGAAATCCCAAAAAATGATTTTACAAATTACTAAAAAGGACATTTAATGTTTAATTATAAAAATAGGATATCATAATAAATAAAAAAAATTATTACAAAAATATATAAATTAATATATTTTAGATTTAAGAAGAATTAGATAGTTTTAAGAAAATATAATTAGATTTTTAAAAGGGAGAATAGGAAGGAAAAATAATTGCATAATTTATGAAAATATACTTACTAGTGAATGTAAGATATTATCATAATATTAAAAAAAAAAATTGAAGTGTTTTCTTAAAAAAAAACACCTCCCAAGTGCTTCTCAAAAAAAACACTTCAATTTTTTTTTAATATTCTGATAATATCTTACATTCCTTTTAAAAATCAATTTATATTTTCATAAATTATCTAATTATTTTTCCTTCCTATTACATTGCTTTTAAAAATCTAATTATATTTTCTTAAAATATCTAATTATTTTCTTAAAATATCTAATTATTTCCTTTTAAAATATCTATTACATTCCTTCAATTTTCTTAAATTGAAGTGTTTTTTAAAAAAAAACACCTCCCAAGTGCTTCTCAAAAAAAACACATAAAGTGTTTTTTAGGTTTCAAAAATATTATCAGAATATTAAAAAAAATTGAAGTGTTTTTTTAAAAAAAACACCTCCCAAGTGCTTCTCAAAAAAAACACTTAAAGTGTTTTTTAGGTTTCAAAAAAGTTTTTCATAATTTTACCAAACGCCCTTTTTTCTCCAAAAAAACACTTAAAAGTGTTTTTAGGCCTAAAAATACTTCTAAGAAGAACTGTCAAACAGGCCCTTAGTGGGAACAGTTTACTACATTGTAACTAATAGCCATTTTGACACGCCTCTTGTAAGCATGCTTTTATCGGAAAGATTTTTATAAGAATCCAAAAAAGTTATTCAACATGTGTTTTTTTAACATTTCACATAAGTATAAAAACACTTTTATATTATTAAAATCACCCAAAAGGACATTTAATATTTAACTATAAAAATATGATATCATAATAAATCAAAAACTTTATTACAAACATATAACTATATATAAAAATTTATATTAATAAAACCTAAAATAACTATTTAATAATTTTTAAAATTTTAAAATATTTACAAAAACTTGAATTAACGAATAAAACATGTATAAATATCATTTGTATTAATAACCTAAAATAATTATTTTACGATTATAAAATATTTACAAAAATTTGAACTATTGAATAAACATACCATAACTTTGATTTTTTTGCTATTATATAAGCCCCATTTAAAAGAAATGGTAATCGTTTTTTATTTCAAAACCGTTTTTTAAAACGGCTTAGAATCACACTTATTTTTTGCTTATTTTAAAAGTGGAAACAAAATAGCAGTTAAAAACCCTAAATGTGAACTCCCGATGCTAGTGCGCAGTTCCAAAACCGGCTCGTCCGGCGTCAAGTTACTTATCTGAAGGCAATGGCGGGAAGCCGCAGTACTCCTGCAGTTCCTGCGGCTCTACTAAACAAATTAAAAATACTGGCTACCAACCAACTAACGGTATCACCGCATAAGTAATAACAATACAAAAGCATACAAAACATATATATAAATAAATAATCGCGAACGTCGTAAAATGCGATCTGACAAGATGTTAGAAGCGCTACCACCTGGAAATAATGCTAATTAATAACAAAATACAAACTATTCATATTCAATTAAAAATTGGTTATAAATCATATGTCAAATTATTCATTAAAATGATACAAGGAATGTCGGGCCCCACCTAAGCACATTTATATGTTACACAAATTAACTCCCTAAGATTCCATTTTATGCACTGTAATTAACCGCTGCATTTTTAAAGCACTCCGCCTTGAAATTGAAGTTTTGAAAATTGGAAGTTTGAAGTTGAGATTTGAAATTTGAGATTTTTTGGGACTTGAAATTTAGAAATTGAGAATTTTCAAAATTTAAGACCAGGACAACTGAATCTTGAAATTGAGATTTGGAAATTTGAATTTAATCGCTTGAATTTCAAAATTATGAATTTTGTAAATTTGAAATTATAAACTTTAAAATTGGAAATTAAATCATGAACTCAATTTCAAATTACGACACTGACATTTGAAATGCACTCACTTCAAATTGAAACATTGAAATTTTAAAATTTGAGATTTGGAGGACTTGAATTTTAAAATTGAAAATTTGAATTTTAGAAAATGAGAAATTTGGAATTTGAATTTTGAAATTTGGATACTTAAAAATTGAGAAATGAAAATTTAGAACTTGAAATTTTTTTTTTAAATTTGGGGATTTTATTAAATTAAGGGTGAGTGATAGTTCATATGTTAAGGAAAAATAAATTTGATAAAAAAAAAAAAAAATAAAAAACATCAACAACCAATTTAATTAAATAAACAAAAGCAACAATATACTATAAGACTATAAATTATATGACTAATATAATATATATACAAGACAATTAATAAAAATAAAAATAACTATATAAAAGAAGAATAAAAGAAAGTCAAGAAAAAAATACCCTAGAGATGGTAGTCTGGACCGACCGCCCAAGTTAAAATGCTTCCCAAAGCTCGGATCGTCCCAAAATTGCCCCCCGAGCCAAGATTTCTAAGACAATCTGCTAAATCAAACCTTAAACTTCGAGATCAATCAGACCTCCCACTCAACGCGATAAGACTATAGTCTCTTTTAAAAAAAAATAAACTTGCAAAACTAATAGGACCTAAATTATATAAACTCATGCCTTAATTTATTCTCCAAAAAATATTTAATTAAGGACCATTAGGGTCTCATACTTTTTTTCGTATGTGCCCTACGGTTTCCTTTTTCTTTTCCTTTCAAATTAAAGTAAGAGGCCCCTTTTATAGGAAAGAGATGTCGATTTATGCTCCATGCTGAATCTGCACTGGCTGATCAAGAGCTCTTAATTAATACGGGTCATAGGATCCCCAAGCAAATTTCATTGCATTTAATGTGAAACATTTAATCGATTATTAAGATACAAGAAGGAGCCCATTTATTGGGCTCCATGTGTTATAAAACCTTGTGAGGAGCCAGGTTAGCAATTATAAATACATTGTTTACTAGCCTCCAGGTTTTAAGTTTTACGCATTTATTTTAAAGATTGAGAATCTTAGTAGGAAAAACACCTTGAGAGAG
Source organism: Tetrastigma voinierianum (assembly GCA_016808115.1). Lineage (NCBI taxonomy): Eukaryota > Viridiplantae > Streptophyta > Magnoliopsida > Vitales > Vitaceae > Tetrastigma > Tetrastigma voinierianum. The sequence continues at coordinate 187,808 of JAEQBH010008373.1, forward strand.
AAATTAAATCGTAAGTGTTTCGTAGTGCTTATATTAACCTTCTAGTTTCTTTTGTGATCAGTGGCGCCCACACGCAGATTTGTCACGAGAGCATGTAGCTAGTTGTCCGTGGATTCTGGGAATATTTTCGTGACTACTAATAAAAAAGTTAGTAATGGGTGATGAAAATATATCTACTGGTATATCGATGAATCGCTGATTCCCTACTCACAGATAGATTCCTCCAAGAGAGACCCCTCTCCCTTGTCTACTTCCAATGTGGGATTGCCTTTCCAAGAGAGACCCTCTCCCTCACTACTTCCAACATGACGCTCACAGCGAAAAACCTGCCCTTTAAAATTTGAGGTCTACACATAAACATTTTTATTAATAAAATCTAAAATAATTATTAATATGATTATAAAAATATTTATAAAATATTGAATTAAAATAAAAGAATTTACTTCATCTCCATGTTAACCTATTTTGTTTAATAAATACAAAATAATTAGATTATTTAAGAAAATATAATAGAATTTAAAAGGAGGGTTTGTGGAGGAAAATAATTAGAGATTTTAAGAAAATATAATTAGATTTTAAAAAGGAATGTAATAGTTATTATTGAGGGAAAAATTTGAAATGTTAAAAGAAAAAAACAATTCTCAAGTGCTTCTAAAACACCAGCTTGGATGCTGCTTTTTAAAATAGCGACCAAAAACACTTTTAAGTGTTTTTTGGGAAAAAAAGATGTTTTATAAAATTTTGAAAAACACTTTTGAAACCTCAAAAAGCACTTACATAGTGTTTTTCTGAAAAGCACTCGGGAGGTATTTTTAAAATAAAATAAAAAACACTTCAAATTTTTTTTAATATTCTTATAATACCTATTACTTTCCTTTTTAAAATCTAATTATATCATTAATCATTAATCATTAAAAATATAATTATTTTTATAATTATCCAAAATCATAAAAGGTTATAATCTTATAAAACTAAAACTTTGAGATTTAATTTTTTTTTTAATTGTAAGAATATTTTAGGTTTTTATTAGTATAAATATTTATATATGTTTATTTATCCATTCAAATTTCTATATATATTTTTAAATTTTTTATAATCATAAAAATAGTTGTTTTAGATTTTATTAATATAAAATTTTATATGTATTTATATATTTTTAATAAAAAAATTATTAAGATATCTTATTTTTATAATTAAATATTAAATGTCCTTTTTTTATAATTTAATGATATAAAAGCGTTTCTATACCTATACCATATATTAAAAAAAAAACATTTTTAAAATTCCTATAAAAACGTTTTGGCTAGAAGTGGTATTATAAGAAACCTGCCAATTAAACGAGCCCTAATTATTTTTTAGGTTTCAAAAGTGTTTTTTTTTTCAATTTTATTAAAGGCCTTTTTTTTCTCCAAAAACAAAATATACTTAAAAATGTTTTCAGCCACAAAAACGCTTTTAAGAAAGTGTTTAGTTATTGGAAAAAAAAAAAGAGAGGTTCTATATACACCTCCTAAATATCTCTTCACACTCCATTTACTAAGTAAACCCCAAAATATACTCTTTACACCCCATTCCAATACTTTAATTTCCCAGCACTTTACACCCCATATCCAAAAAGCCTTTAATGATATAGTTAATTATAATTAATAAACAATTTATATAATATACTTAAATTTTATAATTTATATAATATACTTAAACTAATTTTATAAATTTAAAAAATTTGAAAAATTAAAATGAATTCCTGATTTGTAAACTGCACTGTTATATATCCCATATTGTAAACTTTAAATTTATCTACGATTCTGAATTTAAACTCCTGAAAGTTTGTTTTACCCAAATGTAAACCGAAAATTAAATAACTTATTTAAAAAATCCTAAAATCTCATAAGTCCCATTTCAAAACTTTAAGTACTTTTTACATTAACTTTTTTATTTAATTTAAAATTAAATATTTGCGTAAATTTGTATTTTTTTTACGAACATTTTTAATTTAATGTATAGTAGAATAAATACGCAGAATAATTCCTCAAAAAAAATTATTTTAATCAAATCATAGAATCGGCAATTACCCATGGGCACGCCTAAAGGAATTTTCAATTTTCCCTATAAATATTAGAATCGGGGATTGCGTGAGGCAGCGTCAGAGATAGAAGAAGAGAATGACGGACCTCGGTGACGGAGACGGCAACCTCGGGATCCTCTCTTGGTTGTAATGATTCAATAAAGATGGAAGCAAGCAGCGTCGGATGCCGGCGACGTCGCCATGAAACTCCTCCGAAGCACCGGAAAAGCCGCCTGGTACGCCGGCACCACCTTTCTCGTTTTCATCCTTCCTCTGATGATCCTGGCGGAACGGGAGCAACAGCAAAGCGATCTCGATTTCCAACAGGCGTTTATGGTCGGTACCCGTCCCCTTCCCCCTCCCCCCGCTCAAAAATGATTAATTTGTTCTTACACTCACCCACCCGATTAGGGTTGGGATTTGGTTTAGGGTTTCATTCGCTTTTTTTGTTTGTGCTTCTTATGGATGGAAGGGTTTTGAATGTGGATAGTGGACGGGGATGTGACGATAATTTAGGATTCAGGATGAAATTTGGGGATTAGGGCAGAATATATTCTTTCTACAATTTTTTCGGTTATGGAAATTGATGTTTTGATTTATTTTTTTTATGTTTCATGCACCTGTTTATTGTTTTGAGCCGTCTATCGGTCTATGGAATGGATTTGAGGAAGTAATCATTCAAGACAAAGAATGCATTACGTAGAATTTGAGGAAGTAATAATTATTCAAGAAAAATAATCGGGAAAAGATGAGAGAATTCAGAACATGACATGGGGGTGGTTTTTTCTAGGAATCTCCATAAATGCAAGTGCCTTCAAAATATCCAGTCTGTTAACTTAATATCCTCACAAGGAGCCAATTAATCCCCAAAAGCCTTTCTCCCCTTGTTCTCTACTTCCATGCTATCCGCTCACTTTCCATGCATTTCTTCATCATCGCTTGTATCACCTCCATTATTAAAAAAAAATTATATTGTTCATCAGATATGGATTTGTCAAAGGACGATACTCTCTTTATATGGGTGAAAATTTTCTTAAAATACTTTTTTTCTCGAAAAACTTTATCGTCCGATTGGATGGATTAAGTTTCCAATTACTGGTTAGTGCCGGTGCGATGAAACTTTAAGGTTACGGGCGACAGGCTTCAAAAATCGGTCGAAAGTCCGACACGACTCTACGAAGTCAGAACCGCCGGTCCGCATCGAGTCGATACCGACAATCGGATATGCCTGGGATAAGTTTTGAATCTTGGAACTCTGTGATAACCTATGAGATTTCATTAACTCGCCCGAAGCCTCCCGAGATGACTCACACTTCCTACAGAAGACAAAAAATCGAACTTTCTACCAACCAAAAATTTAAAAACTACCTTCGTAGATTCTCCAAAGCAAAACCCGCGGAACTGGCAAAACCCACAAGTTGAAATGTCAATACCAAATTACAACCGCTGCCGGGCGAACGTGAGTTACAACGTCCGAAGAACTGTGAACGTGATTTTCCTTTACCCCGCCTCGATCAGCGGTTAAGAAAATGTATTTTCTCCCGAATCAAGAATCCGAAGAAGAGGAGGAAAATCATCAAATCTCGATTTTCCTCGACCTCGCCCTCGCTTCTCCTTTGTCCCCAACCTCCGCTTCCAAAATCAGCCACGGCCGCCGTTGCCGCATCGACCGCTACCGCCGGCCGATGGCTGTGTGAGATCCAAACCACTCCGCCCTCCCCTCCCCTCCCCTCTTGTTGGATTTTGGATTTTGGACGAGGAAGAAGAATAGAAGATCCTTTTCATTGTTTATTATTTTTTGTAAGTGCATATTCATTATTTACATTAAATATCAGAAACTACATGGCAATTAAGATAATAATATGCCTAATGAAAACTATATTTAATATTAAAACTATCATCTATTTAATGTAAATGAATTCATCTATAAAATGAATAAATGATAAGTGCATGATTTTTTTATATCTATATTCTTTCATTTAATTATCATATAGAATATATAGTAAAAGAAGACTTATTAATAAAATTACAAAGGTGGTTTTACATTTTTTAATCAATTCAATCAAATCTAAAATAAAATAACTAGAATTTATATATTTATTAAAATATTATTTTAAAATTAAAGCATAATATAATTTTAATATATAATAATAGCGTATTAAACCTCTTAAAAGGAAGATATAGCTCAAAAGCATGACTTTAAACCCCGGGAGCTTGGTTCTGTCTATTGTCGTTAAAATTCAATCTTTGTAATGCATGTTTAACCAAAACATAAATAAGATTAATTTAAAGTTAATTATTTATGAAAAACAAGCAAAATTAATCTAATTGTATTAATATTAAATTAGTACGGTAATATATTATAAATAAAATAAGAATAATAAATTAACAAACCAAAATCATATTTTCTTTGTGCAATATAAAAATACAAATATTTTTTATTATTTTATTTATTTTAATACTAAACATAAATAAGATTAATTCAAAATTAATAATTTATAAAACAAGCATAAATAAGAATAATTAATCTAATTGTATTAATATTAAATTAGTACGGTAATATATTATAAGTAAATAAAATAAGAATAATAAATTAACAAACCATAAATCATATTTTTGTGAACAATATAAAATACAAATATTTTTATTATTTTATTTATTTTACCAAACATAGATAAGATTAATTCAAAAATAATACTTATGAAAACAAGCATAAATAAGATTATTAATCTAATCTGTATTAATATTACCAATATGATTATATATTATAAATAAAATAAGAATAATAAATTAACAAAACCATAAATTATATATTTTTGTGAACAATATAAAATACAAAATTTTTTATTATTTTATTTATTTGACCAAAATAAACAGGTGAATTCTAAAATTATTTATCGCGAAAACAAACATAAATAAGAATAATTAATCTAATTATATTAATATTAAATTAGTATGGTAATATAATATAAATAAAATAAGAATAATAAATTAACAAAACCATAAATTATATTTTTTGTGAACAATATAAAATACAAATTTTATTATTTTATTTATTTGACCAAAAATAAATAAGGTGAATTCAAAATTAATTATTTATGAAAAAACAAACATAAATAAGAATAATTAACTAATGATGATTTGAGCCCCGCTGCATTGAACATGGTAATACTTGACGTATTTGGTGACATTTTGTTATATTTGATATAAAATAATTTTTTTTTTTTTGTTAACATTATCATACATATCTTTCATCGAATGCTTCATTAACTATTTAAATAATTTTAAATACATAAAAGAAATTTGTTTTATTAAATTTTTAGCTTCCTTAACTATATATATATTTTCTAATACTTATATAATATTTTAATAATTTTTAAATATTTTAATCATTCTATTTGCGTATCGGCCGATTACGCGACCGATACATCATGATCACACGCCCGGTACCGTCCGAGTTTGCAAGGATCGATAATCGCGACTCTCAACTGATGCATTTGGCGACACTTGTCAAGAGCCATCACAAGACCCGAGCATGATAGTAATATCAAACTCGCCATGCTTTGGGTACCTCCTACGAGATTCCGAAAGCTACCTTTTGCTCCCCGATAACTCGGTCGAGATTCGGAAAGCCACCTCGATTAACCCGGTTAGGTTACAAAAGAAAACAGAATTCCTTCCTGAATCCTTTCTTTTTCCATCAAAACAATAAAAATCAATTTTATTTAAAGAAATGAGTTATGCAAGAAGGTGCACCCAATTCAATTTTTATTTAAAGAAATATGGTGGAAGAAGGAGCTGGAATGGTAAGTGAGACTCAATGTAAAGACTAAAACTAATTTTAATTAAAAGAATCTTTAATTATTATCCTCAATCTTATCTAAAACAGTTTAATTAATTATAACCATAACAAACTGCTTTCATTTATAGTATTATTTTAGTCTCAATCTATGTAAAAAATATTTTAATTACTTGAAACGGATTTACCATTTATAACCTTTTTTTTTTTAATAAATTTATAACCATATAAACCAATTTAATTATAGTATTTTTAATAATAAGGTTGAGAATCTATTTTTAATAAAAAAATTATTTTTATATAAATTAATTTCAAGATAAAAGACCAAATTATTTGTTAAATCGATATTAAACTTAATTATTTTTGTAATAATTTTAATACAACATTATTTCAATTTTACAGCTATTATTGTTACTATTATTATTATTATTAATTATTGATGTGTATATTCTAATAATTATAATTATCTTTATATAATGAATTTTTGAATTTAATTATTTAATCTTATAATACATATATTTATAATACTTATGTTATAATTCTTTCAACAAATGCTTTTGTAATTATTTAAATAATATTAAATGTATGAAAGATTTGTTTTTATTATTTATTTTTAACTCATTTAATTGCAATCCATTTCTTTAATAGTTTATATTATTGTAAAATATTGCATTGCAAGAATATAATAAAGAGAAGAGAGAGATTAAGAAGAGAAAGTAGATAAGTAATTAGAAGATAAAAGTCAAAGGAGAAATTTTATTTTCACTATATATTTTCCTCTCTTTCTGCCTTCTTCTTCGTTATATTTTTCTACACAATGACCAAAACTAAGCTTCTATTTATAAGAACACAAGGATGCACATATCATTAATGCTTACGTATCGAATATATACATCGAATGTGAGATGGGCATTCATACGTAGAATGTGTAGGTTACGAATGTCATAATAGATAGCATTGAATATTCATTGATGTGCAGTAGGTTACAAATGTCCCATATTAGGTGAGTTAAGATATTGAATTATTCATTCATGTATTTCAACACTCCCTTGAATATTCATTGTATTCATGAATGTGCATTGAATGATACCCGCCTCATTAAAACCTGTCGGAAAAAACCCAAGGACAAAACACAAAGGGAAAAGAGTACATTACATAAATTTGTATGATCTCTCCCTTTTATGGATGCATTAATTGCCTCATTAAAAACCTTAAGCCGGATAAACCCAATGGGACAAAAACCACAAAAGGGAAAAAGAGTAATGCATAGTTCACAATATCTCCCCTCACCTGAGTTATATAGACATCACAGGGCTAGTTATCTTGCATCTTATTAACTCGCCGCATACCAATGCCATACTACTTCTCAAGTTTCTGACGCTGCAGAATGATTTGGTAAAAGATCTCGTAAGATTATTTATGATTGAATCGCTTTAACATCAATCTGTCGACTTTCTTGGAGTTCGTGAGTATAGAAAATTTCTAAGAGATATGTTTATCCTATCACCTTGATATATCCTCCTTAACTCAGGCAACACAAGCAACATTATCTTCTATAAATTATAGTGGAGAATTTGTAACCGTGTTAAGCAAACAATTGTGAATATGTGTTATAATGGGATCTTAATAACTAAACACACTCTCTTCCAGCCTTCATATAAAGCAATGATCTCAGAGTGGTTAAGATACTACTAGCGATTGCTTCAGAGAACGCCAAGAAAGTGCCATTATAACAAAATAAATAACCAATGAGAGTTAGCTTTATGGACTCCGATCTATATCCAACACTAATATCCAAACTAAATTATAGATTCCCGGAATAATATAATCCCAAATCTATGGCTTCGAGATAACGAAAAACATGCTTTAATTCCATTCCAAATAAATGCCTCCGAGTTAGTCGAACTAAACGTGCTAATAAATTTACCTAAAAGCGATGTCCGGTCTCAGACATTATGCCAAGTACATCAAAGCCCCAATCATTAGATAAATTGTAATCAAGATCTTTCACGATTCTCTAGGACAAAATCGATCCTTTTGGGGATCTAGGAGACCTACAACCATAAGGGTGCCCCCAATGGGTGAGCCTTATTCATGTTGAAGGCTAAGTAATCTTTTCAATGTATGATGATTGATGGACGATTATTCCATTTGCTTTATGCTCAAGCTGTAGACCAAGACAAAGTTTGGTTTTACCCAAATCTTTAACTTTAAATTCCTTTTTCAAATACTCAAGCAGTTTTAGCTAACTCTTCTGGAGTTCCAATTAAATTTATATCGTCGACATAAACTGCTACAATAGCAAATCCTAAGCCGATTTCTTAATAAACACGCATGGAAGATAGGACATCTTTGTACCTTTCCTTAATTGTGTACTCACTTAGGCGTTATCTGAAGCATGCTGCACCCTGATTTGCTTTTAACCCGTACAAAGATCTTGCAATTCTTATGGAGAATAGGGCTGCGGGAGTGCATGCATCAGGCATTTTGAATCCCTCGGGAATTTTCATATAAATATCTGAGTCTAATGAGCCATATAGATATGCCGTCACAATGTCCATAAGACGCATTTCCAATTTTTCAAAGAGTACCAGACTAATGAGAAAACGAAATGTAATCATATCCATCGTGAATACGTCTCATCATAATCAATCCCTGTGTCTCGGGAGAATCCTCGCAATGAGTCAAGCTTTCATACCCGTACAACCTCGTTTTTCATTTCGCTTCTGACAAATACCCATTTATATCCAACGGGCTTTACATTATCTAGATGCTAGTTATAATTCAAAACCTCTTGTTTAGCTAGGGGAAGCTA